>VRLP01002933.1:0-74862 GCA_009660295.1 Lophius piscatorius
TCTTTCATATCAAATGTTCCACTTTCTACCTAAAAGGGAATATATGGTCAATATCAAACTTTGCAGGCAGGGTCCATCTATTCCAGGAGTGTCTGATGGTTTTTCATTGTGAAAACTAGAAAACTTTAAATATTTGTCTACTGATATGAGCTATAAATGTCATTTTCTCTATCATTCCATCATAGAATTGAACATTTTGAAAAAAAAATACCAAGTTTAACATTTTGTCTAATTTCTTTAGTCTTTTTTCTTTTTTTTTCTGTGAATGAACTGTATGAATTGTAGAAAATGCACATTTCTCTGAGCCGATACAAATTTAACGTTCTTCTTTTACCATACATGTACCTTACCTATGTGTGTGTAGAGAATCCTGATATGAGATGTCAAACACAACCAGTAGTCAGTTTGAAAGCTGGCAATTAAATGTTGAATTGAATCTACTTTATTGGGTTCATATGTTTTTAAATCTGACTCTGAAAGGGTCAGAACCTCACCGGCCACCAACCTCACCTCACGTCACTGGCCCAAATCTTAGAACTGAAGGAGCACCATGAGCCAAAATCAAACAGATATTCAATTGTATTTTTAAGGACCCAGAATTAACTGCATGACTTTCTGCACGGTTCAACGGCGCTGTTGGCCACAATAAAGTGATTCAGAACTGGAGATTTAACACATTTAAATAGAATGTGTTCCTCAAAAACTGAAAAAGGATGTGATTGAAAACATGTTTTATTTTTTAAGTGTTGACCCACTTTGGGCCCGTAATGATCGACATTTTGTTCAGCATGTTCTGGATTCCAGTTATTCTTATTAATGCCCTGGAGTTATAAAAATTTAAATCTAATCTCTCAAGATCAGGGAGCTGCTGGTCTTAAAGGAGCAGTTCACCCAAATAATGAAATCCACTCATCTAGGCATTATATTGTTGAAGGAAAATAATGATTATGATTATAATAATAATTATCCATATCATAATATTGAAGGAGAATAACAATTATAATAATTATTATTATCCATATCATAATGTTGAAGAAAAATCAGGTAAAGTTTCCACAAAAGGCGGGTGAGTTAGTGAGAGTTTTCCAAAAAAAACGACCAAGACGACGGACGTTTGAAGAAAAGATACAGAAATGGTAAAAGTTTTAGAAGTTTTGCTCAAATGGATGTTCCCCTAGAGGTAGTTTGGGGTACTGCAAAAGGCACGTGAAATTATTTTGAAAAATATCAGTCATGCATGATTCAGAAAGTCATTTCACGACAATAGTTTGATATAAAATAAAAATATAAGACCAATAAACTACATTTTACTTTATTCTTGTTATTGTTAATAAAATTGTTCAGAAGAGGATCTGAGTCACATGAATTTTTATTTTAAATGGTAATTTTTTTTATCAGAATTCGGATAATAGAGTCAGAAGTCTGACTTTATCCTACGAAAGGAAAAAAACTCTGAAAATTAAAAAATATAGACAAAAACAATTTGAATCTGAATTTTTTTGATTCGGATTTTAAATTTCGATTTCAAAGTCAGAATTCTGACATAAGTTTCACTTTTATTCTTGTTGAAATTTCGCTCCAAAAATATTTTTGCATTGATCAGAGGGAATATTGGCTGCAAAAATAATTAAGAAAGGGTTATATTATTGAAAAAAACAACAACAATGGTGTAGGAGAATACTATAACGCTGATTGCTGTGAGGCTTTAGAAATGTTTCGTGGATTCAGAACCTTCACCATCAGCCTGAAGTCCTGGATGTGTTTTTTTGTATACGGCTGATAGAAACACTGCAGAAACAGTAAAAACAGGCGACACAGAGCAGAGAACAATGCCAGGAAGCGCCTCTACAGACGGATGTTGAATGATGGGCAGAGAGGAGAGGAGGTGGAAAGCACATCAACCCCACGGAGGAAAGGGGGTCTTTCACCTCGCCGTTCACACACACATCCTCAATATCACATCATTTCAACACGCTTCAGCAGTGAGCTGCTTCTTGGCTTCACCCCGGCCTGAGCAGGTGATGACAGGGCTGACAGGCTTTCACTCAGCTTATACTCTTAAATATTGCAAAACAGTCTGATGAAGTCTCACAGCCGCAGTGCAGCGGCGCCTGGTGAATGCACCTAGATTTGTGGGACCGTAAAGGTCATGACTCGGGTCGGCGTCCTGTTGTGGGAACACAGGAATGTTTGTGTTGGCTGGGATTCACGCTGATTAGTTGGGATCTTCTGCCTGGCAATCAGCCTCACCGGATCGTCAGCAGTTTGTAGTTTAATGACCTCTTCAACGAATGCCTCCTTCTGTCTCGCTCCTCATCCTGCCTGTATCCTATTGTCTGCAGCTGGGTTCTGGGGGTTCTGGTGAATGGAGTAGGAACAAGTCAGCAAATTCTGTCTCTTCTGGTGAAACAGGAAGGAATCCGTCAGCAGAAACACATCTCCTGGAAAGAGCGAGACAGATAGCAGACCCTGACCCTCAGAGTGTTATCCAAGAGGAGATTTAACAGCTACATTGATACAAGCCGATAGTTGACCTCATGTTCTGGCCCGCAGAAGACCAGCATGCTACCAGTGACGGAAGCAAATCCACGCAGCCGGATCTTACACTGGAAAACACCTCTTACAAAATAATGTTAAGAATATTCAGAATATTATTAAAACAAAGTGGTTTGAGCTTGGAATAAAAGAAATAAATAAATCTGCAATTAGAAAAAGTGAAAATTATTGCTAGAAAAGAAACTTTCAGAGCCATGAGCTCCCTCGAGAATTTATTTTAAATCTTGTGCGCACTAGATAACTTACTTTTAATCCATAAGCTTCTCATGATGGACGGAGCCAACGTAGAAACATATACTGGACTGAACAAGGCTTTCAAAGTTTTATTTTCACGTTAAAATGTCTCACAATCGGTTTAAGAAACACACCAAGAGGATTTGTGTCAGAACACATACACAATACTGACCAACCTTACTACGGCTATGATCCTTCAAAATAAGAACCCTTATAATAAACTACTCCGTAACAGGAAATACAAGCATTTTCTTATGCCATAAACAGAAAAATAGGCTACGGAATCATATCATAACAGCTTGTCTTCGTAGATATGGGATCATCATCAGGAGGAATCATTGACTGCGCATGCTGAAGCAGAACAGGCACATCCAGCTGACACCAGGGGTTTTCAAAGACCATTCCCGCCTTTGCAATGCTGAATTTATTCTTGTGTGCACAAGATAGTAAGTCGTGCACATAAGGTACAACCATTTTCTCTCAAGGGACTTCAGGGGCTCCGTAGAAAGTGGATGGAAAATCTAATTTTGAACTATATCTCCATAGTATTAGGAAGTGTTGTGTGTCTTTCCTCAAAAGTAGCTTTTTCTATTTTAATGCATTTCAACCCCTTCATTTCAGGTGTACTTGACTTATGCTTATTATTAAAATGATAAGAAAGTGTTAACATATATCGAACAGCCATCATTTGGCTTAGTAATAGTGCTGTATGTAGTGATGTCTCTGCACCTTGACTGTTTCACTGTGTGAACCTGGAACACTTAAACTAATGAACTATCATAGTCAGTAAGTCTGACGGTGAAGCTCTTGCTACGTTTCCATGGCTACGCAGTAGTATGAATAATACTACTATAAGTATTAATAGCAGCAGTTTTGAAATTTTTGACTCGAGAATCGCCTCAAGATTGAGGTCATGAAGCGAATCCCCAATGTTTCATTTCATTTTTTGCGCAACTGTTTTGCGTATTATTACTGAACCAGGTATCGAATGGTCGAGAAAAAAAAAAACATGGTTAGAGGAAAAATTTGTTGTGTGCTGAACGCTGACAAAGTTCTTGTATTTTGCCAAAACCAGGATTTATTCATTTCATTAAAACTTTAGAGTGGAAGAAAATGGAACTGGAGAATGTCTGGGAAAAGGAAAAGTGTCCCTCTAACATCACCCCAGGTTCCTCCATATTTGACCACAAGTACAATGTTCTGACATTTACAGATGTGAGTGATCGTCCTGATGGCGGTTATAGCAGCTGGAAAATAATTCAGTTCATAAACGGCGCATAAAATTAAAGGAACACTTAATGATCAGAGCATTACACCGAGTCGGTTCAACTTCTGGGATTTGAATCCGTCAGGTTAGGAAGTGTAGGAGGACTGCGAGTCAGTTCCAACTGCCTTGGTTCCAATGAAAGTGACACGAGGTGGACAGGAGAGGCAACAGCAGGACGATCTCCAAAGAGGTTCTGGTTCTGCAGGTGGTGACCGCAAATTATTTCTCTCTCCTCATTCTTCCTGACAGATTTTTCTATAGTTTTGCATTTTGCTAGTGTCCGCAGCCCATTCAGGTAGACCAGGTGGTCCAGCTCCTCCAGGATGTAACATCCCAACATGATGCCGCAAGGTTTGCTGTGTCTCCCAGAACAGTCTCAGGAGATGCCAGTAAATGTGTCTTTACTCTAGAAGAGCTGGACAGGACTGTAGATGGACAACAGCTCAGTAACAGGACCGGTACTGCTCCTCAGTGTGAGGAGGAACAGTAGGAGCGCTGCCAGATCCCTACGAGATGACTTCCGGAAGCTGCTGGTGTGATGTTCCTGACCGATCCCTCAGAAACAGAGCCCACGAGGGGCCGAGGTCCTCAAGTTATATGCTCACAGCCCAGAGCCGTGCAGCTGGATTGATGTTCACCAGAGAACACTAGAACCTCTTGGACATTATTCATCGGTGCATCAGACGCCCCCAAGTTGAAAAACTGTCCAGCTCAATGCTGCCCTGATCCAGGTCTGGGAGGAGATCCCCCCCCAGGACAATATCTACCGTCTCATCAGGAGCAGGTTCTGGTGTTGTCAGGAGTGTTTACAGGCATTGGGAGGTCAAACCCACGACTGAGAGCCATTATGAGTTGTTGTGATGAAATTAGAAAAAAATACTTTTTCATCCTGATTCTGGGTTTCAATTAGATCCAGCCTTCAGTGGATCAATGGTTTCTGTTTCGATTTACCTTTCTTTTGTCATTTTGTTCTCAACCTATATTTCCTTCTTTGTCTTCTGATGTGTGATTTAAGTGTTCCCCTAATTTCCTTGAGCTGTGCAGATCAGTCACACATCTTCAGAGAGGCTCCAACAGATCCTCAGCTGTCAGTACGGGTGTGAGACTGTAATCGACAGAAGGTCAGAGTGATGTTTACAAACGTGCGATTCCTTTATGTATTTATTTTGTTTTGTCAGCGGCCCTCAAACCGATATAGAAACCATAAAACAAACTCTCACACATACTGAAAATAAAAAGGCAGACACATTTCAGAGATTCTTTGTAAAATATATATTGGTCCAAAAGCTGATTAGCAAAAATACAACATGTGCAATCATCTAGTAGATGAGGCACCGTAGGGAGTGTTCTGTAGCTACACTGCCTGAGCAGTGTTTTAAAAAGCTGTTTCACATCCTGTCATGAGGCCGACAGCAGGAAATGTCCAAAATGTAGTGTCAAAATCTGCAAATCTCGTCATTACATCACACGACAATAGATTTATTGCTATATTTCTCTATATCTTCACATGATTCACATAATGCACGCTATGATGCACTAAAACACTTACACAATGTTCAAACAGGAGTAACCCTGAATAACGATGGATGGGCTCAAAGACTGAACTGACCGATCCCATGAATCACCTCATTAATGTGGGCGGGACTTTAAGGCCGAGCCACGCCCACATTCTCTGTGGCAGAGCAGCCATAAACGTTCACGGGCTAAATGATATGGTGTGATTCCTACATGTACACTAAACATTTACTATTTCAACTGGCGAGGCTGTTCAGCACATCGTCTTTTAACATCTGGTGGAACCCAGGATTTGATTCTTTAAATCCTGCTAGAATAAAACGTTTGACTCCACACGTTTGGCTCTCTGAGCGATCTAATGGCCCGCTACAACAGATATTGTTAGAAAGGAAATCATTCAAACACCATCGTATATGAGGTATGCAGGTAAAATAGACTGTTTATATGCAATAAGCAAATAAACCAAGAATACTTTAAATAGCTCAGTTTTTTTCACATCAAGCAAGAAAAGGGGCTATTTTTACTGATGACTGCAGTCTCTCAACGATTCAATCCCTGAATATTATCCATCATCACAGACTCATTTGGCGAACAACCAGAAATGTTGTTAAACTCTGAGGGAACTTCATGGACTTACTTTAGTAGTAGAGTCCAAAAGCTTTTCAGTAAAGGATCCCTGTCCGAATTCCACAACCTCAATACGATCACCTCTGCTGACCCAAAATCATAAGTCAGAACACTAGAACTCCAGACATTATGGGATGATCTTCTGCTGAGCGATGAAACAAAACTGGAACTTTTCAGACCAAGGACACAGGGTATGACGGGGAGGAAGAGTGGAGCACAGACTGATCAGCGACATTTAAACCAATTGCCTAATATTGGGTTGGTCCCCTTCTGAAGCAAAACAGCAATATGATGCACTGTGTGTTCTGACACTTTTCTATCAGAACCAGCATTAAGTTGTTCATCAATTTGAACTTCTGTAGCTCTTCTGTGGGATCAAAAACCACGGGCTAACCTTCGGTCTGGAAGCACATCAGTGAGCCATCTGTGCCAATGACTCTGTTGCCGGTTCACCAGTTGGCCTTCATTAGACCACTTTAGTCGACACTAACTACTACAGTCAGGGAACACCCAACAATCATCTAACCATAACCGTTGTTTACACTTAAACAAGCCCATTTTACCTCCTGGTTCCAACACATCAACTTAAGGAAAAATGTTCATTCCCTACCTAATATATATCCCACTCACGGACAGGTGCCATTGAACCATAATAATCAATTTGTTCTGGCTTCACATATTAGTGGTTATAATGTAATGGCGAATCAGTGTATTCTGAAAGGACCACCACACCTAGGGAGAGGCGTGGCTGTGCTTCCACAGGGTGTTGAGGTTAAAATGGATTCCATCAAGGATGAGGAAATCCCAGAAGAAAACCTCTCAGCAGCAGAGATCAAAGTGAAGCTTTGGACATTCCAAAACAACAATGATTCTGAGCAGGCCTCAAAGTCCACCAAGGCTTGGTTTCAGAAGAAGTCCTGGAACATTCTTGGGCAGTCTGAGTTCAAATCAGTCCCATATGAAAAGCTCATGTGGGAATCCCTAGGAAAAGTCCCGAGGATGGTTAAGGGTGGAGTCATTCAGAGAATGCAGTTGTCAGTACAAACAGCATTTTGTTAGATTAAAGAAACACTGATAAACTATAAGAAAATGTTGGGGGTTTTCTTCCCAATAAACTTTATATTAAATGGGGCTTGAAAATGTTTGCTTATAATAGATAAATAATATTTTCATCAAGGGATGAGTCTGCACAACTGTTTCTCTCAATCTCCAACTTAGTATGTTAACAATTTAAAGATTAAAGGAATAGTTTGACATTTTTCCTCACTGCGTCTTCTTGATGCATTGCTGCATCTCTTGGCACGTTAGCGCCACCTATTGATCAGTGGAGCAGTGTCACTCTAATGGCATCAAAGCGAGAACTGATGACGCCGTACTGCTGCCAAAAGTCAAAACTCACATCCAGCATTTGGAGAGAAAGTAAATAGGTGCCCAAAATATCAAAATCTCCCCTGGAGCTTATTTCACGCTTTCTCGCAGAACCAGACTAAACTATAGGAAGAAAAAAAAAAATTCCATCTAGCACCACTAGCCTGCTGCTCCACTATTCCGTAAAGAGTGCTTAATATCTACTAGAAATCCTCTTTGACCTTATAAATAAATATAGAAGTAGTACAATTTACTGCTACAGTGTGAAAACTCTTGACCCAGATCACATTTCAATAATGTGTGTGTGTGCTTTATGTGTTTGGTCAATGGTTAGACAGAGAGCCGTCAGTAGGTTCGACACGAGGCAGGGTCCATCTTAGGCAAAAATGTTGGAGATGAAGTCGCGGAATCGTTTGGCGTATTGCTCGGGGTGGACTGTGGAGATTTCAGCTCCGGCCTGCAGCCAAGAGAGAGCAGAGTGAAAAGGAAAAATGACCATCAGCATCATTCGTTTACGCGGCATACTTCATGACATGAAAGTGAACTTCAAACTTCCATCGCCCAACTTGAAGGTAAGACGGAATGTTTTCACCCTCGTGTGTTACTCACCCCGTGTTTGACAGTTTTTGCTGCATGAGCGGCTTTCTTCTTGGTGTCGTACTGAGTGAGGACGTCAATCAGGCCCATGAAGTAGACCTCCCTCTGAGGGGCTCCTGAGAAGGGAAACAGGCAGGATGATCGGAGTTATACCCAAATATGGACTACAAGGTACATCATTCTGAAATTCTGCCACTTCTCATAAATCTGTAATGTTACACGGGGCTTTTATTGTGTTTTTTGTAACCCCATTCGAAAATGTATCAAAATTTTTTTTAAATAACACACACTTTCCCTTTTTCTATGTGCAACTCAACAACATATGACAGAAGAATGAACTTTTATTATCTGGTTATACAATCCTGTAATAATAATATATCAATATTGTCCTCTCTTGTTTTACAACGGTTTGCACAAAGAATGTGGTCAGAATAGGTTGAATGTAACACGGGACATGTCAACAAAAGGAATAGAATCATGAAATGGATTGAAACCTTTCTTGTTCGATGATTTGAAATTAAAAGCCTCGTCTACCAATCAACTTAAAATAGCTCCACAACTATCGGGTGTATTTGTAGAGCCTAAAAATATATATTAATATAAATATCAGTCTCAGTAACATTGTACCGGTGACTATGTGTGAGTAATCTGTGATTAAACACATTAAAAACCAATATTTTTATCCTTGCCTGAAGTTCTTTTAGATTAAAAAAAAATGCTCCAATATCTTTCTATTACAAAAACACCATGAAACAAAACAATAATTAAATTTGCTCAGAAACTCTGATATCTACTGCATCAACTTTGATAGAAATACCATAACGCTCATGTTATTCTACAGTTTTTGTGGGAAAGAACCAGGAGAACTCTCCATTTGGTACAGTTGGATGGACAATGGACCCACAATTTGCCAAAACAGGGATTCTGACCCAAGAGAGATTTGGGCTTCAGAATACCATTAAAAGTCCACTAGGGGGAGCTACATGTAGGTACTTTAAGGTTTGGCTGTGGCATAAACCCGGTGTTTTATCAAAGTCTATATCGAAAAAAAATCTGAAAATGCATATTAAGGGGGTTCAAAAACAAGCATAACCTGACCGATAACTTTTCCTGGCATTTAAATGGCTTGAGTCTTGGGTCACCGTGGTTTCTTATGGGTTAATACTTTGCTGACCGCCTGCTTTGACAAAAAGTCACTGAGCATGTCATGTTTAGTCACATTTCTCCGCACCATTAAACCAATGGATGACTTAAGCGCAAACACTGAGTGAACAAACAGGCCTCAACCAGAGGAGTGAGTGTGCGACATGATGATGATGATGATGATGGGAGTTAACATTTCCCTATTAAGAATTAGCACAGCTGCAGTTGATGGAGAAAGATCATCTTTAGTTAGTTTTAGTTTTAAGTTTCCTTTAGTTCATCTCTTTAATTCTCACTCTGGTGATGGAGCTAGAATATAAGTGCCACTAATTAATCTACAGCAGCCGGAAAATTCATTCAATTTACTTTCCCCAAACATCACGGTTTGGTTTCATGCTTTTTTTTTGTAACTTGACCCACTGACTCACCTGTACAGCTATTGACTGCATAAACGTCCACGTAGGGGTCGAACTCTCCGGGCCCCAGAGGTTTGCAGGCCGACATGTAACCTGCGATTCCCTCTGGAGAGGTGCCATAAGAGCCCACCGTAGCTCCAGGAGCAAGGCCGTTCTCCGCCTCCGGTTCCTCCTCATTGGAAACCTCCTCGGCCTCCTCGTCCCGCTCAGCTCGACTCACGTCGTGGATCCCGAGCAGGAGGCTGTAGTCCATGATCTTCAGCTTCACCAGGAACTGCAGGGATGGGAGAAAAAGTTAATGATTACAGTTCTGATGATTTAATGTATTTGACCGTTCTAAAGCAAAATCAACCAAAAGTATCTGAGAAACAATTCCTGAAAAGGATATTAGTCATTCTTTTATTTTGAAAACTGAATATCTTTGAATTATGCATGGCTGGTCAAATGAGTTATTTGAATACGCCACCTTGAGTGATGTATTCAAATAATATATTCAGTGAGTTAATATTTGATAAGCCAAACATGAGTATGATCAATAATAAAAATAAAGCGATGTGGCAACCATTATATCAATAATGCATTAATCAGTTCTTGTTCCAAATACAAACATATATGGTTTACCATCATAGAGGACAGACAAAGAACAGATACAAGAAACTCCTGACATGAACTTCATGGAGTTTTTCTTCAATGTAGTCCTGCACAACTCAAAGTTTGATTACTTTGCAATGGAGATAGAAGTATTTCCTGAGATGTTCACATTAGTAATGTTGCTTAAAAAATACACGAAAAATAAATAACATCAATCCATTCATCAGTTATTCTTCTGATTATGTCATGTAATATCTAAATGTTGCTCTTCCCCCTTAGCATTGGTGCAGTGCGCCGATGCTGCCACTATGTGGCGGAGCTCTGCAACAACAGTGAGGCGTCAGACTAGAAGAAATTAAATGAGCTACCCACCTCCACGTCTCTGTTGAGTTTCTCCATGATCTTCTCCCTCTGCTCCTCCGTGACGTAAACCCTCTGCATGTTGTTCCTGAAGTCCTTGTCTTTGAAGGTAGGAAGCTCTTTTCCCTTCAGGAAGAAAAGGCCTCTTTTAGCAGTGCATACAGGATGAGGAGGAGACAGCTGCTCACATCATGATATGACCTGTGGGGCAGCTGAGATGATCGTTTTACCCGCTCTTTGTCGCTTGCCTCACGATCCACCAAAGAACCCTGCAAGAACAGATTTTCACAAATACTGTTACTGGAAACAAACCCAATATGACCCATCTCCATCATGTCTGGAAAGATGGATATGTTTTATTATTGTTGATGTGCAACATCATATATTACATGTTATGTTCTTCGCCGTTTACATGAAACAATTTGACACATGTAGGTTAAGCTTGTTTGGACAATGACCCACAGCTCCGCAAAATTTATGAGGCACTGTTCTAGAAAATGACCGGACAGATTGTCAGACAGAAAACTCGTGTCTCTAACAATAATTTGTTGATGAAGTGTGATAAAAGGTCAAACCAATTTCTTAGCAGTTTGTCCTCACCTTCAGGTCGTACTTCCTGTGCACCACCAGTCTGTGGCTGAACATGTTCCTCATAACGATCAGGTAGGTTTCCTCGTTGTCCACGCTTACTCTGTACATCCCCAGGAACTGTGGTAGCAGGGTGCTGCCGTGACACTTCACTATGTGCTGCAGAGATGAAACAACTGGGGCGTTTGTGTGAGAGTTTGCACGAAGCAGAATATACCATACAGGTCAGACAGGACATGGAAATTATGAAAATAATTTAGTCATGCACAGCACGGACATTCATTTCAAGTGTTTCAGTCGACAAAATATTTCTGAAGCCTCACAGCAAAACTGTGCTGCAAAAGTCTTCTAAACAGATGTAGAAGAGCCAAATACCGAAAGAAAATGATTCCATACGGCTTGTACCAGAATCCAGGAGCTTGGATCACAAACTGATTTAAAAATATGCTATTTCTAAAAAGCCAAAAGGCTAATATTCCTCAAAGGCTCCTCTTAGTTTATCCGGGTTAGACTGTTAGAGTAACAGTCACTTAATTAGACACTTAACACAGACCTTATTCGATGTTTCGGCACTAAAACAGCTCTATGCCCATTTTTCCCGATTCCAACATGAACTGCAGGAAAAGGCGTTCACTTTCAGTACAACATATCTCACACACGGATGGGTGTCACATAAACAAGATGATCAATGTTACTGATTCTGAAAAGTATACATTATTATTATTACTCTTATGACTACTCACTTCACCTGTCAGTGGTTAGAATTTTATGGCTGATAGGTGGTTGATTTACAGAGAACCTAAACAAAACAATACAAACAGCCATTGTGTTTCCTTTGAATGGTTGCTTGTCTTGTTTCAGAAAAGTAGGGGCGTAAATTTGTGGAAGTAGGGCTTTATGAAAAGAGCGAGTAGAGTGAAAGGAAGGTCCTGAATTGTGTTCTGTGTGATCACAGCATTAATCTATTGTCATGAGTCCTTTGGCAGAGGCAGACAAATATTGCAATAATTAGAAAAATCTTAAAAACTCATTTGGTTTAGAACTTTTCGAATAATCTGGATGACAAAAAAAAACACCAACAGACACGAGTGAACATGCAACCTACTTGGTGGAGGTCGTAATACCTCAAAGTAAAAAAAGCATATCCCTTTTTGAGATTATGCGGCCAGAAATCAAAACAATTCGATATTCCATCTGGTCACCACTGAAAAGTTCACTGTGAAACATGAAGACAAGAAAACTGATAGAGTGAAGCAAACCTGCAGGTTGTCCTGAAGGAAACGGCAGTGCCTCCGTAGGAGTTTTGATAACAATGAGGTCATTCAGGGCCAAGTGAAATAAAAACCACTCTGAAACAGAGCTGCCATTTTTCCTCACCTCCCTCTCAGTTCTAAGTAGGCTGCAAAACCGCTGGCAGCACATTCTAGCGCTGCCAGCTCAGACCAGCCGCAAGTTTACCCGGTAGTGAGACCCACTTTTGAAACAATAATACCAATAGATATCAGGAACAAACGTGAAATAAACTTATTAAAGCATGTCACCAAACACTAACCACTCCTAGGAATGTCTGCCATTTCCTTCAACATACAGAAGACCTGTCGATAGGAGCATTTGAATCTGACCTCGATTTCAAAAACACATCACATTGCCATCCTCAGCATAGTCATAATTGGGCCAACTTCCTCCACAAAAGATGCCGAAAAAAAAAAATTCCTCCTGAAAGTGCTCGTTTTAGGGCCTAACAGTAGGAAAAGTATGAAGCTCCACACATTTGAAGCTTCATTATGAGATTTATCTGCATGAGACAAGGTCCAACTTTTCTTAATTTAAATGTTATGAACGACTGTACACAAGGATTAAAACCTAGAAACAAAAAAATAAATCAGCCAAATTCGGCATCGGCAGGAATTTCCAACAATTGGTAATCTGAATTAGCTATGAAAATGGAAATCGGTTCACTTCTACTAAACATTCATCCATCCACTTTCTGTAGCCACTTGTCCTGCTCAGGGTCGCGGGGAGGACTAGGTCTCAACATGCTCATTCCAATTTCCTGAATCTCAAAGTCACACCTTCAAATTACTTTTTTGACAAACCAACAGTCGAAAACTCAGCGGTCCTTAGTTTACTGACATAAATGACTAAAAATTCCACAAAGGCTTCGATTTAAAGTTCTGAAAGCGACAAATGTTTTACATTATTGCTTAAAGAAGTGAGTGAGATCATCAAACTAGTTGGCAACTAATATTCTTTCAAAAACATTATTGCTTTTTCGATTGGCCTCTAAAATAGGAATGTTTAAAGTCAGGGTGAGTTAGTCACCTCCGACACCACCAGTGCTGATAATATGTTCAAAAACTACAGTTTAATGTTTTCGCTTATGGCTAAATTTAGATTGCTGAGGGATATCATTCATATCTCGTCTTGCCTGGGAACTCCTCAGGATGAGCTGGGGAGCATTGCTAGAGAGTGGGATGTTTGGAATACCCTTCTTAGCCTGCCGCCCCCACGCCTCAACCCCAGGTAAGAGCAATAAAATGGGATGGAAAATTCATAAAATCCATGAAACAAAATATTTGTGACACGGTTTGAAAGTTTAATCAGAAATTCCTGGCAGACAGATTGACTCGATTTTCTTGTGTTGTGATAATAAAACACTTTCCCTTAAACCATCCAGACCTCACCTGGTGATACTCAGACAGGATGTTGTGCATGTCTGCCACATCCTCGCTGGAGATTTGCTTGACGACCAGCGTACGGTCGTAGGAGTTGAGGAGTAGACCTTCTCCCTGGTCATCGACGCTCCTCATGGGGGGGCTCCGGGTCAACGAAATCTATAAAAAACAAGAAACCAAGAGCACGCCGGTTAGGTAGCGATCGACTCGATGCATTCCTTTGCATTTACAATTCCCAGCCGACAACGAGTCAACATGTGATTTAAGCTGAACTGTTTCAGTATGACAGGCCGTGTACCACCCACCTGATAATCCAGATCCTCAATACCAAAACGTTCCCTTAGATTTCGGAAGACTTGTGGGCAGTATTCCTTAAACTTAAAATGTCCCGGAAGATTTTCTCTGCAACGAGACGAGAGATATTAAATTGAGAAAGATGCGTTGCGGCTTTGAGAATTTGTCAGTCAGCAAAACTAACTGCAACCGGTTTTTATCTCAGAAACAGGTTTCTCGAAAGACCACCAGGTCTTTATTTTTGAGTTGCTGTTATTGACATTTCAACCAGTTCTTTGTGTTTGAGTTTGTGCCTTACTTGTTGAAGAGGTGGTTGTTGACTTTGATCTTGGTGTTGGCTTTGAAATCATCGGGCAGCAGCATGACGGGAACAGGCACCTGGTTCAGATCGTTGATCTGGAGAAAGAAAATCGTTTTCATCAGATTCAAAGGTTGTTTTCACAGCCACCTCATTTGGTTTAGATTTTTCTGACTTTTAAAAAGGTACAGTGTGTTAAGTTTAGGGGGATCTCTTTTAGTAAATAGAATATAACAATCGTGAATTTGTTCTTCGTGTAAAATCAGATGAGAATAAAACCAGAAACCATGACAGTCGACCTCCAGCATCTTCTTTCTGCAAACTTAATAGCCAATGACTCAGTGGATTTCTAAAAAAAACCCTGAGTAGCATCCTGGATCTTCACTCCCGTGTAAAAACTAGAACAGTCACCTTCTCCCCCTCAGCCCGATGGTTCACCAGTGAACTACGGAAGATGAAGGCAGCTGGGCATGCCCTTGAGCGGCGTTACAAGGATTCAGGTCTCACTGTCCACAAGCTAGCCTTACAGGAACACCATAAGGCCTACTCAAAGTCCCTTAGAGAGGCACGTTCAGTATTCTACTCGAACATTACCAAAACCAGTCCTGGAAATTCTAAGCAGCTCTTCTCAACTATCAATCATCTTCATAAACCACAAACTCATAATCAGACCACTCCTAAAAAAAACACTCTCAATCCAGAAGTTTTTGCAAATTACAGGCCCATTTCCAAACTCCCATTCCTCTCCAAAGTTCTGGAAAAAGTAGTTGCTGCCCACCTCCAGGACCACCTCAAATACAAAAACCTCTTTGAAACCTTTCAGTCTGGTTTCCGCTCCGCCCACAGCACAGACACAGCTCTGCTTTGAGTCATAAAAATTACCTACGGATGGCAGGAGATGCTGTTTCACCTTTCCTCCCGATTGTCCTTGATTTGTCACCTGCCTTTGACACTGTTGACCATGGAATACTCCTACACCGCCTACATCACACCATTGGACTCACTGCCACCGCCCTAAACTGATTTCAATCCTACTTCACTGACAGAACAGAATACATTACATACATACACAAGTTCAAGGTCCCAGACACACAGCGTCACATGTGCGGCCCCCCAGGAATCAGTCCTCGGCCCCATTCTCTTCATACTGTACGTGCTCCCCCTTGGCCATGCCATCAGTCGATTTGGACTCCCATTCCATTGCTACGCTGATGATACGCTAATCTACATAAAAACTGACACATGTTCCTCAGCTTCTCCATCGTCATCATCTCCCCTGTCAACTCTCTGCGTTTGTCTGGAGGAGATAAAGGTGTGGATGAAAAACAACTTTCTCCAGTTGAAAAGCTCCAAAACCGTAGCAATTTTAATTGGCACCCCGAGTCAGACCCAGTCTTCCTCCATAACCAGTATTACTTTCTCTGGTCACGACATTCCCCTCTCTTCATCAGTGACAAACTTCGGCGTAAGATTCGACCCTCAACTCACTTTTGAATCCCACATCAAACACATCTGCAAGATCTCCTTTCACAATCTCAGAAATATTTCCAAACTCCGTTCTTCACTAACCTTGAGTGATTCTGAAAAGCTGGTTCACGCGTTTGTCTCCTCCCGACTGGATTACTTTAACACACTTCTGATCGGGATCCCTGATAAAAGTCTTCAAAGACTTCCGTGTATTCAAAAAAGTGCTGCAAGGATCCTGATGCGAATGCCTAAACACGAACACATCACCCCTGTTCTTCATTCCCGTCATTGGCTTCCCATCTCCACCAGGATTGATTATAAGATCTCTCTCCTCACTCACCAGTGCATCCATGGCAACGCACCCCCATAACTAAAAGAACTACTCACCCCACTGACCTCAACACGATCCCTCCGTTCTACCCACTCATACCGCCTCCTCCTTCCCCGGACTAAGGTGATAGGGCCTTCGGTTCTGCTGCCCCCCATCTGTCAAATGCCCTCCCTGACCTTCTGAGGGCTCCACAGACAACGGCGACATTTAAAAAAGGACTTAAAACCTTCCATTTTTAGCAGAACCTATAACGTTTAGTAAACAGTGATGCTTTTTGGTCTTTTTTTTTATATAATTATTATTATATTTTTTTATTGATGCTTTTATCTGCTTTTACCTTGTAGCACTTTGAGATTTGATCCAAATGTAAAGTAAGTTATAAATTAAATGTATTATTATTATTATTATTATTTTTAATGTTGGTTTTGAAAGAGCACTTTATATATCCACAGGAGCAGGTCCTCATTTTCATTGAGTCAGGCATTTTTGTACATCTGAATGGACAAACCGCATGCTGGCGAGATAACATTTTTAAGTTTTGTGTTTGACAAATGGGGGATCATACTTATTATTTGTCACAAGAAAAAGAAACAAAGCATCAAACGTCAGTGTCAAAGCAAACATGAAGATCCCTTCATGGAAAATGAAGGGATCTGGCAGTCCTCCCAGGGGATTCAACTTGGCCAGCGAAGAACATTTGCACAGGTAAGGAGGCCGGCTTTGGTCGCACGCTAAGGCCCCGCATTGCAAAGCGTTACGGCCCCGCCGCAGTCGACTGCCCGGACCCCGCCATTCAAAGCAATGCCGCCAATGCCACCAGATCGGTGTGGCACGTCCCAGCAGTGGCTCCATGCAAATCCTGAAAATTTTCATGCTGGTTCTGATAGAAAGATATCAGAGTGCATGACATGGTTGGTTCAGCAGTAATGGGGGGACATTCAAAATATGAGGCAGGTGACAGTAATGTTACGGCTGATTAGTAAATTTTATTCACTATGGTGTAAGAATTAAAATCCAAAGGAGTCCCAGATTAATTTTTTTCAAATAACTGCAGATCCAATTTGAAATAAGGACAAGGACTTGTGAGCGACAGTGGCTCAGTTGCTAGAGCTGTTGCCCACTTATCTGATGGTCGGTGGTTCCATCCCCTGCCACTACAGTACTAGTACCACATGTTGAAGTGTCCTTGAGCGAGATACTGAGCCCCAAGCTGCTCCCAATGGTTGTTCCATTGGTGTATGCATGATGGCATGAATGCTTACTGCTCCTGCTGAGCGGGTGGCGCCTTCCCTGGCAGCTGCTATCATCACCGTGGGAATAATAATAATAATGATAATACATTTAATTTATAATGCACTTTACATTTGGATCAATGGAATGGGTGAATGCTGGCTCACAATGTAAAACGCTATGAGTTATCAGACTGTAAAAGCACTGGATAAATACAGTCCATAGACCAAAATATGAATGATTTCTATTTCTGCATTTAAATGAATAATAAATTACAGGGAGATAGGAAAAGTAAATCAGCCTACAATGATTTGTCAGATTGGGTCCTGGAAAGATGTAAACAGCCATTTTTTCATGTTGTTTAGATGTTTACTATTCAAAAATCAGCAGTCCCAGCTACTGGCCTGCAAACAGGCAACAACCCTCAAAGCATTTCCTACCAGGCCACAGATTGGGGTTTTCTATAAAGTTTGCAACAATAACTAAATCGTGGAATAGTCTGGACATATATGATAGAATATACTTTGGCTGTCTCCCTAGATAGCTATCAGTATACAGGAGTGTATCAACAGGTGAGCACAGTCAACCTGTCAGGCTATCGGTGAAGCTGTTCCGGACAGACTTGAATGTAACACCAGCTGCTGACTCTTCTGCTATTTGAGCTAGCTGCTACCTAACACGGATAACCGTTAAATTGACATTAGCATCCACAGCTAGCTACTAGCTCCCACCAACTCACCGAGTGATTGACGCCCCACATGAAGACACTCAGGACGGGGTCGCTGGCTCGGAACACCTTCACCTTCTGCTGAACAAAATGCTTCTTTTTCGTTTTCGTTTTAGGCGCCAGGATCACCATGGGAGAGCTGGTTGCGCCGGTTGAACCAAAGGCAGCCATGAGCACGAAGGCGAGCGTTGACACTTCTTCCTGGTAGCTAAGCTTATCCTGCTAACCTACGTCGTAGCCGGGTCACTTCCACTGACGACTATCAAAGGTCACGCTCTGGTTTTGTCAGAGTGTCCTGGTGATATTTTAATGAAACTAAATTTAATGTTTACGCCTGCAGGATGAATAATCAGCTGATTCATCCGTGCGTAACCACATATTTCCAAATAGTCCCTGACAGCCTACCACCGCCCCCTCGAGCATACTCGTGTTATTATCAACCACGTGGTGACTTTGTGATTGACAGACAGAAAGGACCAATGAAATTGAAAATTTGGCGTCACATGGCCCTAGATAGGCGGGCTTACACCACTACGATGGGTCGTTCGAAGCAGATTTAGTGGCTGGAAATGTCAGTTTATGTGATGTCAGATCTCAGTACTACCTGCGTGATCTCGATGCGTTCAATTAAGTTCCCTATCTAAATATTTATCTAAATATATCTAAATCACAAACTTTCAAAATAAATATATTTGGAAATATATTTTTTCCTGGACAGGAAGTATAAAAAGCTGTAAAGTACCTTGAAAAATCTAAAAAGTACCTTGTAACTTAAGTGGTAAGAAAAATGTAGCGGAGTAAAAGTATAAACATGCATTAAAAAGAACTAAAGGTATATCTATTCATTTTGAGTTACTGTGCACGACATTGTGGGGCTTTGCTGATTTTGAAGTAGTCAATTGTTTTATTACTAGGTTATTACTTCTTCTAAAATTAGCTATGGTTAGAAGAAATTTTCACTACCTGGCAACTTAGTTATTTGTATTTGTGGCTCACATGCGATTAACAAAAGGATAGTAAAAGATTTACAACCCATTGGTTAATACATTCATTACAGCTTTTAAATTCCTTATAAAGGGTGCCTTATTGGGACACGTATGAGTGTGAAGCAGGATTTGATTGGCAGTAACAATGCAACAGTGGTGTGAAGTGACTAATTACATTTACTCACAACCATGTTGCATTGCCATGTTTGTACAATAGCCTGAAATGGACAAACTGAACACCGGCTGTAAAGAGGGTTTTTTCACGTTTTTATGTTGAAGAAGCAAAAATGGTGAGGAAATGCTTAACCTCCAAAACCAACGACCATAAGAATAAGTTGTTACTGGCTAACTACTTCAACTTAGCGGCGTAGAGACAGCTACACGGTGCCGGAGGATCTCCTCCCGGGATCTCTCCTTGGTGCTGGACACATTTTCTTGGCAGTGGTTCGCTGCGACTGGCTCTGGCTCTGCTTGGAAGAGTCCTTGCCCCACACCTTGTTGCTTCCCAGGTCCGTTGACCGAGTGCATCTTGGGGCCCCTATGACTTGGGAAGCAGCAAGAGGGGAAGCAGGGGCGACAGCAAGAGGAGAGGAGGCCCAACCAAGGGGAGGAAGAACATTATAATGGAAGGAATTATAATAATCATTGTGTGACATTTAAGTTTTGACCAAATATATTTTCACAGAATAAATCATTTTGAAGTAAGACCACCATAGATTCTTGCACAGGGTATGAGGTATAATAGAGTTTGTAATCTGGAGCTTCACCACTTGACACTAATAAATCCTAAAGGCTGCACCTTTAACAGTACAAAAGTAGTGATTCTGAATAGTGTTTCTAACATTGACTGATTGACAGTGTCTTTACTGCAGGGCAGAGTTGAGAAATCAAGATAATCGCAGTTGGTGAACTCCCATGCTATCTCATCTATGCAAGTTTACAATGCAAGATCATCTCCAGCATGTATTTTAGTGTCCTTTTGTAGTTAAAGATTCTTCTAATGATGCAGATATGCATGCAGATGTATGATGCAACAGCTTTCATCAACTATCCCCCACAGAGATTTCTTAATCTCCTTGAGGCATAAAGATTCCAGTACACAACATCATGTTTTGAGGTTTACAGAGATCCTATGGAAACAGAGATGCCGTCAGCTTTGTATGAAACAGTATCGCTTTAGTTTTGTCTTAAAGGGAGCGCTGCAGCAGATTGCTATTGAAGTTCCATGGACTTGCTGCTGAGGTTGAGCCGAAAAACCGAAAGCCGAAGAAGGTTCTGGGTGACGATCCAGCAACTTATTCAGTGTGTACCCTGGCGTTGACCTAATGTCAGCTGGGATAGGCTCCCCAACCTGCAAGGGACAAGCAGTTAATGAAAACTAAATAATAATAATAATAAATTATTCTTATATAGCATCTTTCTATGAACCCAAGTACGCTTAACAAAGAGGTTCGTCAAAAAAAAAAAGGGAAAAAAAAGAAAAAAGAAAATGAGACACTTTCCCATATTTGTCTGGTATAGAATCAGTGTTGTTGCGTTTTTGAGCCGATTAATAATTTTATACATTTGCCAAAGTAGTTTGGAATAGCATTTGGTTAAAGATTGGTTGAGCCAGATTTCAATGAAAAAAGAAAAATACGCAGTATATATATACTTTGTGCAATACAAATGTGAACAGAACTGATTTAACCTCAAAAAGCTCAGTCCTGTATTCAAATATATCCAACTATTCAGATTTCAGCATGACAAGGAGGGTATCTTTCTCAACGTCTTGCACTTGAATTCAATACTGCTGGTCTAAATGTTTAATTTTTTCATCATATGTGTTGTCTTCCCTGGCTTTATTTCATGTTCAATGCACAGAAGAGCATCTCCAAGAATAGCAGATGTATAGAGAAGTAGGACATGGGGTGGTGTGATTCTCCAAAGGATCATACATCCTCCTTCATTTTCTGCAAGGCCTTCATTTTATATTATGCATGGACAAATGGGATATTCTATGTGGTTACCTTGGAAACAGGCATGTACCGGGTCCCTTAGTTGCAAAGCAGGAGAAAACGATGCTTTATGTGCCTAGTAATGGCAGCGAAGCAGCATGACTCTAATGTGTAATTTCACTGCTGCTGACGGGTTCCTGTGACTGCAGAGGGGACTCTCACAGGCAGAGGCAAATAATAGGAGCATCAAACCAAGCATTTTCTTCAAATTAGTAACACTTGGGTTTGAGTACCAAGCTCATATGCTGGTGACGATTCAGAGAAACCTTCAGTCCGGCTCTAAAGGCTTCAGGAGTGACTGTGCAGAAATCCCTTTATGTGTAAAGGTTAAGCATTCACCACCTCCCACTGGTTACATTCTGATTCACACTGTTGTGAAAAAGTATTGGACATTTCAGATAGCTGGAGTCAGTCCTCTGACATCCCTTGCGGTGGAAATTTGGCCCACTCTTCCTTGCTTTACTCCACAGTGGTGAATTTGTGAGCATGAACTGATCTTTTTTTAGATCCCACCACAGCATCTCAGTGGGGTTCAGGTCCAGACTTTGTCTATTATACAATTCTATCCCCTTTGATTCATTCAGAGAAAGACTTACTCTTCTACTTGGGAACGTCATCTTGTGGCATGGGGTTCAACTCAGAGACTGATGACCTGACATTCTCATCCAGAATTTTCTGCTGGAGAGCAGTATTCATGTCTCCCTCATTTTTAGATGGGTGTTCCTGGTCCTGAAGCAGCAAAGCATCTACACAACATTCCACCGCCACCTTCATGTTTGACCGTAGGTCTGATCTTCTTCTGGTGGAATGATTTGTTTGGTTCACACCAGATGGAATTGGACCCCTGTCTTCAAACAGTTCAACTTTCCACTAATCAATCCAGAGAAGATTCTCCCGGAAGCGTTGAGGGTCATCAGGGCATGTCGAGGGTAAATCCAGGTGAGCCATGATGTTCTTTTGGGTCAGCAGTGGCTTTCTACTCACCAATCTCCCATGATGTCATTTTTGTCCAGTGTCTTTCGAATAGTGCAGCCATGACCTCTGACCTTCACTGAGGGGAGAGAGGTCTGCAGTTCATTGAATGTTTTCTCGGGATCTTTGGTAACTTCCTGAATAAACAGTCTCCGTGCTGTCGGGAGAATTTTGGAAGGTGGTCCACTCCTGTTATTATTATTATTATTATTCCAAGTCTTTTCCATTTGTAGACAATGTGTCTCACTGTGAATCTGTGGAGTCCCAGAACTTTAGAGACAGCTTTCTTGGACTGATGGATTTCGATCACCTGCTGGAATTTCCTATGAATTTGGCATAGTCTGCTACTGGTAAGACCTATTACGGCAACTTCCTGCTTCTGAAGATTGTCTGTTGAAGTGATGATGTAACTGAACAGAGCTGGTAGTGATTAGGTCTGGGTGGTGGGTTGTGACTGGCTCTGGGTCAGCTTGGAGAAGGTTTTTGGTTGAAAGTGGCTCAAGCTTTACAGAGACCCCTGCCCACATCTCACACCCTCTCTCTTCCAGGGAGGAGCGAGTACTTTTGGTGCTTTAGGGCTCCTGTAGATTTTCCCATCAAGCTTGGAATGGGAGGGTTGAGCAATAAACAACTCATCAACTTCTACCATTGATTCATTTCAAACAAATTCAAAGATATCCGCAGTTCATTACATCGAGAATTCATAGTGTATTAATGGAAATCTTCTTTATAGACATCTGCAGGCGTTCATTTAATTACAAACTGTATATCATAAATGGAATTCTTGACATTTAGAATGCCCATTAAGTCCAAACTTCTTAATTCAACATGTGATCCGCTTGTAGATGAATAGTAGGAGATATGTATGTAAGGTTAATGCATTTATTTGTGCATACAAATATTGTCATTGGGCATGGTTTATCTTCAGTATATAATAATAATAATAATACATTTAATTTATAATGCACTTTACATTTGGATCAAATCTCAAAGTGCTAAAACTACAGGAGCCCTAAAGCACCAAAAGTAGTACTATATGTATATGTATATGTATACTGTTATATGTGTGCATATCTTTTTCATATATGGGCAATTATAAATGGGCCTACAGTGCAATAAAGAATCATTGACACTCTGTGAAAAAGAATATGTAAAATGAGTTGCATAAAAGGTCTTTATTGTGTGTATGATCTTTTAATTAAAATGACAGATCATGGATCATGCAGCAATTACTGGCACCCTGCATTTAATATTTTGCTCCGCCCCCTTTGGCCACACTAACAGCCCTTCTGTTGTGTGTGATGAGGTTTGAGAAAACATGGAGAAAATCTGAGACCATTCCTTCAGAGAAACTCTCAAACTACTTCAGATTCTGAGGTTCGCACGTGTTAACCCTGCAGCAGGTCCCACAGATGCTCTGTGGGATTTAGGTCAGGTGAGTGGGATTGCCATGGCATAACCTTTATATTTTTCTGATTTCTGAACCATTCTTGGGTCGATTTGGACGTGCGCTTTAGATCATTGTCCTGCTGGAAGTCCAACCACGGCCAACTTTAAGTTTCCTGTCCAGGGCCTTTGGAAGAAAATATAATATTCTATTATCTTTTAATCACAGGATCTCCTAGGGGTTGACAATAATTGTAGCACACATGTTTTACACCAAAATATTTGTTTCATGTTAAGAATGTCTAACTTGAGTTAGAGGTAGATATTGGTGAATAATTTGAATAAAAAATCATGGGTATAGACAATAAAGACACCTTTTGTGTTTATATTTAGGTCACCGTTGAATATTTACTATAATCCGTGTAAATATTTGTATGTATCTGGATGAGCTGTAAGGTGTTTGTTGTTTAGAAAATAATTTAAATACTAGTTCAAGTAAATGTTCACTGTACTTGTCAACAGTTCCAATTAAAAAAAAAAGAATCTTTTAATATTTTGTTACTACTAGTATTACTATTGCTGTAATATAAAGGGATTGAAAAGGAAGTCTTAAATTTCTCATACAAAAATCTTGAATGTTGAATCTTGATGAGACTTACCTTTTTTTTTCTTAAAGATTTTTAAAACATTCTATTATCATAATCTGGATCTATATTTTCTTCTCTTGGAATCCACACAAAGAACACAACCAACAGCCGTTTTTATATTAACATATGTTTAATTCTTCTCCTTTTTTATAATCATGACGTTTTATTTTCATATTTTCAAATTTTACAGGTCCTTTGTGCACGGACCTTTCATCACGGCACACATATCGGCACAACAAGATTGTTCAGAAAGAGATTAAGTCTAATCACACTTTAATAGCACACAATTTCATGACTTTTGCAAGGACTTGACGATAATAAGAACAAATTTGGTCGTATATTTTTTTTTCTTCTTCCTCTGTTGAAATCAGAATTTGCAGAGTGATATGCCAAAAATAAAACATATCAGTAACATGGACATTCTCCTTTCTCAAAATAAACAAAGCATAAATAGAAAAGGAAAATGAAAAACATGAGATATAACCGGAGGATGTGCAGCAGTCGAATAGAGCACTGATGAATGTGATGAGTTTGGCCATAAATGTGCCTTTAGAGCACCAACACTTCCCCTAACATGAAATAAAATAATCTCTGTCTTTAAATAAGAAACTGCTGACAATATAAAAATACATGGCATTGTACTGTAGTTCATTAAATAAACCAACAATTCATATATAAAATATTATATTGACGTGTATAAAAATATGCCTTACAACTTTTTGAAAAGGGTAACAGCCGTAAGCTTTTTGTCTGCCACTTCAGAACACACACAAAAAATTCCAACATATGTACAAACAACCAACTAATAAAGCAGTCAGAAGATCAAATGAACAGAAGCATCCAGGACTATTTTCTTTTTCTGACTCAACATACATTTAAGATACCGTAAGATTCAAGCAGTACTTGATGGAAATACATACTCAAAAAATAAATTAATAGAAAAAAAAGAAGAAGAAATGTTCTGTGGATTAGGTATGTGGATATCAGTGTATCTTTGGAGAGAGGGAGAGAGGACGGTGAGGGAGACACGGACATTTGTGTCACATCACCTGCGTAACAGTATTTCAGCCCACTGAGATCAGAACGAACACAGGCAGTGTCAGCTATCCTAAGAGGAAAAAGGAAAAATCAAAAATCTACCAGAAAGCCAGGACAAGAGCCAGGGAATATAGAGATCATTTGGAGAAAATACCGCTTTGAATAGTGAGGCAGTTCACGGAGCATTAATGTGAGCATGTCACCAGACGACGCAGAGGACGCTGCTGCAACTGTTGAACATTCAGCCAGATGTTTTATTTTTGCTGCTGCTGAACTGTGAGAGTGTGTGTGTCTTTCTTCTGAACGTTAACCGGTGTGTATTTTCCATGGGAAGTGGTTTATCCCTGCAACCTCCTGTCCGGGCAGTGTCGAGCACATGCTAAAGCCACCCCCTCTCCCTGCGTCCTTGCTCCTCCACCACCACCACCTCCTCCTCCTCTTCTTCCTCCGGGCTCAGAGCATCAGGACGGACTCGTCCGTCACTCCGCGTCGCATGGTAAAGTACCATCCTCGCTGGCACGTGAGGGCACAGGCGTGCCAAGCTCATCCACGCACCAGCAGTGGCCACGCTGCATGCCCTTGGAGGAGCGGCACTGTGAGATTAAAAGACAGAGAGGGAGATTTTAAAAGGGGAAGGAGGGCGGCGAGAGAGGAACAGAGGGAGAAAATGATATGTCATCATAGCGCAGCACTCATTCTTCGAGCTCACAGCTGAGTGTCAGTGGTCAGAGCTGCAGAGGAGTGCAGCAAAAGACACAATAGCTCCATAAAGTTCCAGATGTGCTCGGGTGATTGTAACACTACCTGCTTTTTCCTGTAGAAGCCACGGGTGTCACAGTTGGGTATATAGATGTCACGGTCGGACTGGATGATGGTCAGCTCCAGACCCCTCAGGGCGCTATTGAGGAGCTTGCGGCAGGGAGCCTGGAAGCAGCAGAGCAGAGAGAGAGTTGAAACATCACCAGAGGCAAATACAGAGAACCTGTCTTCATGCAAAGAGTGGCTGCTGTCTCCTCTCATCCACACATGTGATCACAAAGGATTAGCTACAGTGATGCAGCATAAGAGCCATGAAGCAGAGAATATGAACATTTTTATATATCAGATGTCACATATTGTATAACATTATATAACCATATTGTTACACAATATGCCTTTTTCAGGTCACTGAATGTTTTGAGTGACTCTGCATTTTTTTTTTCTGTGTCACTTTGTGAATTTAAACTGTGTCATCTTGATCCCACACATTTTAGCTCCAATGCTGCAAATCGCCCAGATTGCAAAAGTGAAAAAAACGGAGGCGGCAGCAGCTGACTTGAAAACTTTCTTGATTCACATCATGCTCAATTAGTTCTGCCGCATAGCAGCACACACATCATGCACCATAGTGCATGGCTTGAGGGTAGAGTGTGTATTCATGCCACTGCAACAGCCCAAACAGCAGGAGATCTATGTTAATAACTCTCTGCGAGGCAATACAGCATGATATGCATCACGTATGATGTGCATTAACTCTTTACGCATGCAAGAATTTTGATAATTTATGCAATGATCTGTTCGCTTTACTCATGAAAGACTATAAAAGAAGAGCATCAACTTACTCTTTCAATGTCACCGCTGTGTGAAGGATGGGGACCTGAGAGGAAATGAAACACAGGCATTAGAATGTGATATTAAACCAACTCAAACCGTATCCAATATCACAATTTTTAATTTACATATGCATCTATAATCTCGTGTCAATCTTTCCGTCATTCTGCAAAGACATTTCTTAGAAGTCACTCAGATGAGAGCTACAGTATATTGGGTGGTCATTCAACGAGAGACCTGATTTCCACGAGTATATTCCCTTTTCATATAATCGCAGTGTCTCAGTTTGAACAGTAGATGGAGATCAGTGCAACAAAAAGCAGCTCCATCAGGATGTAGGTGACACTGTGATAGTTTCACATTCATTCTAGGTTCTCCACAGAGAGGCTGAGTTGTGGGAGAGATCATTGCCATACACCCTCTGAAATGGATGAAATATATCACACTGTGCAAATCATTAAAAAAGGCAAGGATTTGCATCTTTACCTCTAACAATGTGCCACCTTGGAACTAAATGAGAGGTTTTATATGTTTTGTGATTTCGTATGTCATTAACAAATCACAGTGGTTTACAATTGGCTGGTAATGACATTTTTATCGGTGGCTCCAGAGGCACTGCTGAGCAGTAAGAGGCTGAAGCTTTGCAGATTCAACTGTGGTGCACAAAATGCACCCAGGCTTAAATGTCAAACAACTAATTGTCCTTTTTTGTGGAGAGTGACACAGCATCACATTCAATCCTCAGCAAATACGGGAGATACACTGTAGATACTGTAATACCCACCTGCTGTATCTATTAATGTGTGCATCTGTAGGTGCATGCATACATAGGTGATCTTTCTGCACGTGTGTGTGTCTACAAATAGTATCTTACCTGTGGGATGGGGCCTCTCCGTGGGATTAGTCCTGCTGTGCTTCGCGCAAATGCCCCTTCCCTGCAACAGAGCCTGGAGGGGACTGTGCTCCCTAGGTGGGGGAACACAGCGGAGCCCCTTGGCACAGCTCAGGGTGTACACACCACAGGGCTCTCCCTGGGCCAGCAATGTCGTGCTACCAGCAACATTATGGTCCCTCTGGGGCCGACCTGCCCCAAGTGGATCCCTGCAGGAGGGACAGACCTTGAAGGAGCCCAAGCGGTTTGCCCCACTCCATGATCCGCATTGAGCAATCAGCAACAAAACAATGGTTGTTAAGTTTGACAGGATAGGCATTTTCTGTCCAGGTCTCAGGTTCTCCACTCTGTCACTCTCTGTCAGTTAAATGTGACTGATGCTATTTCTGGATGCAAATTTCTTCTCCTCTTTTCCTTTCTCTCTCCTTTCTTCTATCTACTTCTTGGTTCTATACAGTAGCTTTCCTCGGTGCCTTGCTGGCTGAGTCCCCTGCAGTGCCAGAGGAGACAAATGGAGATCGAGAGAGACACAGCAAAGCACCAGCTTTTAAAGATCTGAAAGGCGGTGATAGAGAGAGAGAGAGAGAGAGAGAAAGAGAGAGCAAGGGAGAGAGAGCACAGTTATGACACCTTCAGGGGCTGGGACTCAGAGAATATGAGAGAGAGAGAGAGAGAGAGAGAGAGAGGGAGGGATGTGGCAGGGAGAGAGAGAGAGAGAGAGAGAGAGAGAGCAAGTGGGGGGTGGATATTGTTCCTTTCAGAAATTATCAAAATCTCCCCACCCTTTCCTGTTATACACTAACACATAAATCTTGCCCTTCTTCTCTAAAATGTATCAACAAAGGTGGTCATGTTCAGTTTTTTGCACTTTCTTCCAATGTCAAAGACCCTTCTGGAATAATATTTGCCATGGTAACAAATAGAAATGTATATGTGCCTGCATTCGCATTGCCACTGCAATATCATTTGCAACAACAACAAAAAAGAAATATACAGCAGTTTCATTTTCTTCCGCCTGTATTCTATATGAGGTTATGAGAGAGAATAATTCCACCACAAACATGTAATGCTAAAGAATGGTACAAATATCCAATTTTAAAGAATGCTGGGTTGATGTTTTGTGAACAAAATAAATCAATCAGTAAAGACATTAAGTCATTGATAGCTTGATTACACTTCAGAAATGCGACATCCTGTTGTGAGATTTCTTTATGTGGTGTCAAGAAAAAACTGTTCCTCAACATCATTTGTGGAGTCCAATATGTGATGCATCGCCAGAAGGCTCATTCAGCCTCTAATAAGACTTCCAGCACCTATTAGGTATTAACTGACTTCATGGACCACATCTCATGTTGAGGAGTGAGGGCAGTGAAGGCTATTGCGCACCAGTTGTTTGAATTGGAAGGGTAATCATCTGGATAATTAGGAGGGGGAGGACTCGCTTTTGCAGGAATGCACATTGAGGCAAAGCCAAGCTGTTAATAACGCAATACATTGGTCCACTCAGACAGTTTGGATTTTCCACCTTCATAAGATTACTCCTGAGTCCTTCACCCTTCTATAAAAACATAATACATGTGTCATTCCTGTAAAATATACGGAGACATGTATGAAGATACTTTGGTGTAGTGTCAATGGAATCACTCTTTAAGTCAAAAATTTACTTTGTATATCAAGGATGTCCACATGGAGATCATTGGTTGAGGTTGGCGGTAAGTAGTAGGAAATTCCTCTCTTATCTAGGGTCCTTTTGTCTGTTGTGGGCTCGGCATGAAGATCCAACATGCGTATGATGCCAAATTCCAAAGAGCATAACCAGAATTTCGATATTAAAAACAATGCTGTATCTCACTGCCTTTAAAAGAAGCTGATGTTCACATACTCGAAATTACGCAAAAAGACAAAATGTACTGTGTGCAGTTTCCCTGACAGTGGGTTATTTTATAGAGCGCACAGACACACCTACTGGCCTGTACATGCTGGAATGAAGGACAAGGAGAGGTCAACATCTTTTCATCATCACCTTGTTGTTTTGATTCTTTATGGCATGGAGGGCAGAAATCACCTGCCACCCCCATCAGCTCTCGAGCAACAGGACCAGTTGCTTTCCACACATAAGGAGAATGTTCCAAGACACACGCCAGACCAACAGGGGCTCTCTTTCCAAATTGCCTTGGGGTATTCATTTTTCCTACTCTCCAGCCACACTTTTTTTTTCCTCTATTCTCAATAAACTCAGGTCTATCCCAGCTGGCTCAGAAAGCCTCACTGCTGCCACATCTGATCTAACACAGGAAACAGAACCCAAGCTTTGTTGAGGAGCATCCACCTGATTAACACATACCTTGTTCAGGATTTTTGAAGTATTATTTCACTTTAGGATGAAGAGAAGCAGACTGTCAACAGATCACAAGCCAGCTCTTAAAGTTGGTTGTAGACGTTACTCTTTAGCCTTCGTCATTTTAGACCGCAGCTACGTTTTTATTTGGATTTTTAAAAATCATTTTACAAGAGGGTGAAAGGGTATCATTGTAGCCCAAAGTCGAAACAGGACCAAGATAAACGCGCACAGTTTTTCTGAGTTCTGATTGGCTGAACGCTTGTCACCATTCCTAAATACGCGATATGATTGGCTATTGCAGTGTAAAATATATGACGCCATCAGGAAGCGCCGATCTCCGGTTTCCAAAGTTTTATGTGAAGCTATGGAAATCTGATGGATAGAAGTTAGTTATTTTCTCGTATGCTGCCTGGAAAACAGGTAAGGAATGTTTTAATATATTAATTTACATGTTATTGATAATTATTCTGCTTAGAAACAGACTCTTATCATCCTCTTTAAGGAAGGAAGCTATCCGATTAGCTTCAAGCTAAAGATGCTTACCGAGCTTTAGCACTAAATGTACACTTTTTCATTAACAGATGAACTAATAGTTATTGTTTTGTTATTTAATAAACACTGAGCTTTATCCTATTTCGCGTTAACACGGAAGATATTATCTGTTCAAACATGAAATCAAAAATGGCAGGGTTAGCAGCTAGATGAGTTCCTAGCTTACGTACCATGACAGCTTTAGATGTAAACAATGACACGCCCACTTTTCCTCTTTCTCATTAATAGCGCATTGTCTCATGCAATCGCTAATTCAATATTCCTTGCAGCACTTTTGAGAATGTCTGATGGAGGTTTGGGGAGAAATGGATACAGTTGGTGAGTTAAACGTACTTGTGAGGTGCACACAATATAATCCAACATCCTGAAAACGACCAAACCAAATAAGGTAATTCGGATGACTGGTTACAAAGCGGAGACAGAAATCCCACAGGGGTATAATTGATTATTTTCTCTTGTGTTTCAAGAATTGTTGGGGTGTGCTGATGTATACTGATTAGCAGTGGTCTAAAAAACTCAAAAACTTTATTTTTTCCGAAGGGGTAATTTTAAGGCACGCAGTGTAGTCATAAAGCAAGACAAACACCAAGGTCCTAAATACACAGAATGGAAAAAGACTCAGGCCACTGACTGGTAAAGGTAGAGCCCTAGCTGATATGATTTGGAGAAGGACGGTTGATATATTGTGTGTCGAAGAGGCAAAGTGGAAAGGATATATTGGGAGAATGATGCTGGAGATGACTCTGCCAGGCAGGAGAAAAACGGCCAGATCAAAGAGGTGGATATGGATGTGGTGAGAGGACATGCAGTTCCTTGGTGTGTCAGAGGAAGATGCAGAGGACAGGGCAAGATGGAAACAAATGATCCGCTGTGGCGACCCCTAAAGAGAACAGCATAAAGACGAAGAAGAGGAAGAAGCAGTCTTGGATAGTTACTTAGAACATTTACTCAAGTGTAGCACTTAAGTAAACATTTGAGATACTTGTATTTTAAGATATTATTTTCATTTTATGCTACCCTATTCTTCTACTCCACTGCATTTTTCTGACAGCTGTGGTAACTGGTTACTTTTCAGGAAACATTTTTGCATATACTTCATTTATCTCATAATGAGGGATCAGAAGTGCTTCTATACCGGTAGAAAAAGGTTTCTTCTTCTTGCGCCCAATTAACTATTTTAAAAATCCTCTTTGCTAATCTGGAAAGTGCAACCAAGCTAAAAACAGACTGATCTTATAAAAAGTTGACTTTTTAAGCGATATTTGGTTCTCAACAAGCTTAAGATGCAATTACTCAACAGCATTAAGCAGTTAGATTACCTCAACCTCTTACATCACCAGCAGGAACATAGATTTATACATTAATGTTGCGGGAATATTAATAAAAATATAAAGGAACACTGAGAGGCAACATTGTACTGCACTAATTGCAGTTAGTTTGATATGTGAAGTGCATTTTGCTGAAAATACAAAACTACTTTTACTTATGTAAGGTTTTGATTGAAGGTACTTTACTTGTGGTGGAGGAATTCCTTTACTTTTCCACCACTGGTAACATGTTACTCTGACTTTTTCTCTCAGTCGTTAAAATGTTACAGTTGATCGGTGGTGATGATTAGGTATTCAGAGCTTTCACTTGAGTGAAAGAATTAATACCTCACAGTGAAAATACTCCACTACAAGTTAAAGTCCTGTTACTGAAACATTACTTAAGAGAAAGTATGTATTATCAGCAAAAATTACTTAAAGTATCAAAGTAAATGTATTTATATTGCAGTGAAATGGTCCCTCTCAGTGTTTTACCATTATATTTGAATTACTGCAGTATTCCTGCTGCATTAGTGTGTGGACCAATGTTACTGCTGTAGATGTTAACATTAGTCTAACTACTTTACTAATTACCAAGAAGTAATTTACTATATTTCATAAAGAAATCCTTCAATTTATCACAAACGGTTTAAGTCAACATATTTGTAAATATTTGAACTGTAAAACAAAATTGTCATCCAAAAAGTCAAGTAGTTTAAAATAAAAATTCTCCAATAAAGTTAAAGTTTCTCAAATATGTACTGAAGTACAGTACTTAAGTAATTGTATATAGATTGTATAGTATTCAATAACACTTGCTTATGTGTTTGAGGAGTCAAAGTTTGTACATGTTGTCTGATACCACATAATAGCTACTGTACAAACTGCTGAAAGACTGGATTCTGGTTCTGATCGAAAAATGTCAAAACATACAATCCTTCATAGAGTTGTTTTGGCGGCAAAAGGGGTTCCCTATTATTATTATTAGTAGTAGTAGTAATATAAAAAGTATTATTCCAGAAGATATGATAATTACCACTTAATGCAATCGCTCTAATAGCAGCTATTATTGTTGTCGCTGTGCATGTCTGTTTCCCTTCCCCACCTTTCTTTCCACCTTCATTCTCTTTCTTGCCCTCTCTCTCTCTCTCTCTCTCTTTCTCTCTTTCTCTCTTTCTCTTTCTCAACCCAACCAATCAATGCAGAAGGCCACCCACCTTTAGTCTGGATCTGCTCGAGGTTTCTGTTGCCTGTTAAAAGATTTCTTTTCTCGCCACTGATCCTGGTGAAATTGTTTTCTGATTGGACTCAGACTCAGAAGGTACTGTCCTAAATACAACCAGGTTAAACTAAAGATGCATTAGTCATTGCTTATTGGGGAACTGTTTCCTCTTTGGTGGACTTGAATACACAGTATGAGGCAGGTACTTTTAAATTAGGGATAATATGTATAGATGCAAAATAGCTCACAAATTTGGATCTAATCTACGGCTGCAACTATCAACGCTTTTAATAGGGGAAAAAATTCGGTGCTCTGTGCATTCTGTATTTAACAACTACATTCGGCATAATTTTGATGCAACGCAAACCACATTGTACTCGCAGAGACGTGGGCACTCGTCTCTATAAGCACTAAATCGTATATGATTTCAAAGTCTGGTCACGTTTGTAACGGGAGGAGTATCATCGTGATTTTGTAACAGTTATTTGGTAATCTCAACCTCATTAATTATTCACCACATTTCAAAATAGTAATTTTATGTAGTAATGTCTTTCTTTTAACGTTGGGCTATCTAGATAACCAACTAACTAGCTTTCTAAGACGAGTCGTCATCGTTTAGAGAGCCAGCATTAGACTTTCTTCCATGCCAAAACTGGTCAGCTTTGTTAATCTTGCATCGACAACCTTTTTGGCTGTGTTGTGGATCGACATACTCCCACACCTTGGATGTTTTCTATCATGATAGTGTTGCCATGGCACCACTGTTTACTTCCCTCTTATTACGCGGTTACAGAGGCGGCGTCCGATGACGTCACAGACGAATCCACCAACTCGTTGACAACTAATTTCATTATTTATTTGTTGATTATGAATCACAACCCTGATCTCATCGCTCTCACTGAACTACAGCCGCCGCCTAAGCTTAAAGCAAATGATATTCCCAGCCGGTCTCCCATCCAAGAACTAACCTGGCCTGATCCAGCTTGGTTTCGGCGATAGGACGAGTTTGGGTGTATCTACTGCTTACGGGCACCTTTATTGCTCATGGACGCATTACTTTAATGGAAAAAAGGTGCCGCAATTGGAATGACAACAGCCATGAGGACACACCAGCGAAATTGCCTGGATGTTTTTAACGGGAGATGCCTGTCCAATATCACAAATATGCCAACACTATTACTAACTATCAGATTTCCTACAGACAACCATGGACAGGACTCATCTTTAAACAAAGTAATCTCTTGAACAGGAACTTGAACCCTGGACCCTCGGATTAAAAGTGACGCCCTAGCGACTGAGCTACCGAGGCCTCTGAAGTATTCCATGGGGAGGCTGTAGTCATTGGTCTTATTATGTCCAACATGTGAAGCAACCACTCTACCATTAGAGCCATTACCCTGTAAACTGCATATATGAAATATGACAGGGTTGCTGTCAATAAATGTTTTTTCTCTTTTGTATGTTCAGTGTAAATGGTGAAATAAGTTGTTTAAACAGCTGTTAAATGTAAATGCAAGCTCCATTAAGACATGGGGATCTCAGCTTTTTAGAAAACAACTTAATTAATCATATTTAATACTGAATTTACAAGAAGGCACAAATGAATTTGAATTTGCTGTAGCGTTTTTGCTACAGTTTCTCCTTACTCAACAGTTCTCACATTGTGTAATATTTCTAATTTATTTTTTTAAATGAGACTGGGTTTATTGTGGTTTCGGTTTTAGAGGTAAAATCAGTTGAAACAGGCGGTGTATTCACAAACATCTGCCGCTTACCTTGGCTGTTAGAAGAGCCCAAATGCTTAATTTGCAATGCAGTGAACCAAGTGTAAATCAGACGGTGTTAATCCGTTAGACCTATTGTTGTGGCTTCTTGTTGTTTTGCGGAGGACTCCAGTTGAGCCAGCGGTTTTTCAATTTGGTCCAGGACACATTTGTGGTCTCACTTCAGAAAGAATGTGGCTACATAAGGTCTAGGCCAACTATGAATGTGGTCTGGGTGAGCTGGTCTCAAATGCGTCCTCAAGCTATATTTGTTTCACCAGTTCAGGAGCTGACTAGTCCCTCCAGGTTGTTGGCAAGTAGGGTGTGGGGAAAAATCAATTATTTCATGCACTGCCATTTTTTCTTGAAGGAGAATATCTTAAAATAAAACCTATTTTAGATCATTAGAATTTTAAACCCAAATTCTCATATTATGATAGGCTGTAGCAGCTTATAGCTGCACTTATTGGTCCGTGGAAATATATTCATTTCCCAGAATCAATTGCGGTTTTCTGCACACTAAGGGGTATGGTGGCGTAAAATTAAATTTTTGAGTAATTGCGTTAACAGAAAAGCTCTACTGCGGACACTGTGGTGACTTTTCAGAGATGTAATTATACATGTTAGCTTCACCAAACTTTATACATGTATGAATGATAAGTAGTTATTGAGCCCATCTCAGCTGATCTGGGATGAGGGGCAGGTAAATCCTGGACAAGTCGCCCGTTCTTCACTCTCCCACCTAGGAGGAGAACCTGCAAACTCCACACAGAAATTCCCCAGGTCCTCTGGTAAATTTGAACCAAGAACCTTCTTGCTGCTGCTACGGTTTTTATTTATTTTTCTTTGATCCCATGTAAGCATGATTTTCACGATGAGCCAGAAGAGTGGTTATCTTCTTCATGTCATATATCCCAAATAATATCCTCTCTTCTTGGCTCACTTATAAATGGAGAATACGCCAGATACTGACTGATGCATTTATCAAGTTTTTTTTCTTTTTTTCCTCTTCTTATCGCTCAAGCTTGAAACAACCAGAATTGAAAATGTTGCAGAACCTGCTGAAACCGTGATAACCAGCTAATATCTCCCATTTTCTCTCTTCAGATGGATGACATCAACGTATTGCACCACAGATGCCTCCTGAATTTGAGGCGTCGTATCAGAGATATTGGTGATGGACCTCCTGCAGAGGAACGGTATATGAGGTTGCAGAAGGTTGGAGACACACTCAGGTCAGCCATTGTTGACTGAGGTTTTGTTCTCTGCATAAACATAATGGATCTCATTTAAATGACAATTGAAAATGTGTATAATGTTATGGTTTTGTTACACACTTCAATAATATTGTCTCTGAAGATTTTGCCTACCAAGATATGGGGTCTATCATTTTCTTATCTTTCTTACAGGCATTCATTTAAAAAAGAAAATTTCTCAGAACCTATTACTGTAAAGGAAATCCTCAAGGTCTAACTAGTTGTTATCAACATGCTGTATCATCATATTCCTGGAGAAGGGATGTAGAGTAACCCTTTTTGCCCCCTATTAAAAGCCTTTATCTTATCCACTAACTGATACGCGCTGATAAGACAGATGGAATAGGTGATGGGAGCTCTTGATGAAAACATAGTAGTTTGTATCAGTTTATTATTATATTCTGTGTGTTCTTTTTTTTCGAAACTTGGAAGGTTTCTATACATGGAATGGGTTGGAAATGAATTACATGGACTACTAACGTATATAAAAGTTGGTGAAACAGTTTGTGGAACACAGTATGTCTGCATATTTTAACCCAGAGTTTCCCTCTGGGCTAAATAACTTAGAGTTTCCACTAAATCTGCTTCCTGGAATACTCTTCTATTCACACACAAACAGTGGCCTTTCAAGAAAAACAAGTGCATGTCTTCATCACCACTCCCGTCATGATGCTTTTAAACGTATCAATTTATTAAAGTGTTTCCAGCCTATAGCGTAGATTAGGAAAATGCAGTTTTCCCCAGGTTTGTTCCAACACTGGGTTCATTGAAAACTAACAACGTTTAGAGCGTAATAAAATAAAACGTAATGTTGGGTTGAACAAAACGGAGTCACCTTAACTGCACTTTGAGATCCTGTCCATGAAGATCACAAAGAGAATTGGAGACAAACTGCAAGGTGAAAGTGGGACACAGTCTTCTTTCTAAATTTATCACAATGATTTTTAACACTTTGAATTCTGTAATCTAATTATGCCCCATCTAAAAGGAGGATTATAGTTTTACCCTCATCCGAATTTACATGACAGAGTTTGTCCACACCTCCTAAAAAAACTGCCTGACAGAATTGATTGAAAATTTAATAGAATTTCATACATATTTTTTAGTGGCAGTAAACTTGTGAATCTTTTTAGGGGCATTGATTTGACCTGACGTTTGTGCTTTCCGAATCTGTCTCACCAGGGGTTTTAACCACGAATCCACTTTGAAACATTATGATAGATAAAGGGATTACGCTTTTATGGATAGCAGATGGGATGTGGGTCACTAATGCATCTTTAATTAGAAACATGTTATGACATTCTGCCTGTTATTCCCCCGCCAAAGGGGGCATTTAGGGTTACTCTTGTCCATACTATGTGAATATTCTATACACATCTCAAAAGAAAGGGCTGCATAGAATAAATTGAAATTCCACATATGCTTGGTAAAGGCCCTAAATGTGCCCATTTCATAATTAGTATAATCAATTTGCTTACATTTTTTATTTTTTGCGCCATTTGAATTATGATGCCAGTTTGTTGACATTTATCTATGAAATTTTATCTACATCTGCATTCCATTAAAAAAAACCCAGAACAAACTGGTAGCAGGGGCATCTATGTCAATCCACAAAACTTTGTTAGTTATTTTTTAGTTTTTTCCATGGAAACTCGAGCTTCATGTGAGCCGTAATGGCGACCATCTCCTCCAGAGCAAACTCCAGACCAATGTTCCAAACTACTCATTGTAGCATTGACAAAGTTTACATATACATCACTCAGCCATATAAATAAAACCACCTGCCTGATGATGTGTAGGGTTTTATTTTGCAACTAAAACAGCTGTTTGTGTTCTAACTACTTTCTATCAAAACAAGCATTAACTTTTTCAGCAATTTGTGCTCCGATAGTTCTTCTGCAGGATCGCGTTATACAGGCTAGACTTTGCCTCATGCACATCAATGAGCCTTGGATGCTTATAACCCTGGTACTGGTTCACCAGTTGTTCTTCTTTAGACCACCTTTGTAGGTTCTAACCACTACAGACCAGGGAAACCCAACACCCAACAAGACCTGCTGCTCTGGAGATACTCCGAACCAGTTGCACTTTACAAAGCTCCTGGTCAGAAAACCTCAACTTCCGTACAAATTGTTCACTTGCTGCGTAACACATACCACCTACTGACAGTTGCCATGGTAACAAGGTAATCAATATTACTCTTGACTTCGGCTGTCAGTGGCTATTATGTTATGGCTGACTGGTGTATATTTAACGTATTGAACCGTTTCCCTTGTCATATTTTTGAATTTGTCCAACTTTTTGCGTGGTTTCCATGGGAACATGTTTTAGATGTCTGGGACATATAAGAAAAACAATCCATTCTAGCATGACCAAACCTTACACATAGGTTGATCTTAATAACTAGTTTGCTTTTTAACATTTGAATTCTTCTTCAGATTTATATGTTGGATTATTTTAATGTGACTCTGAAGTTTGGTCATCTTCTCCCATGGAATGAAGGATATGATTATTGATACTAGGGACATATTTTTGTCTAATATTTCTAACATGTGATGCTTTTTCTAGCTCGTTGATAGTTTTTCCACTAAGAAGATGAAGTTATTCTGTGAGATGTAGCTCTGATATTCATACAGCAATCTGACTAAAGAGAAGTTAACCTGTAATTTCTTCTCTTTAGTTACCAAGGGAACTCTGAAGAGGTGGGTTGCTATGTGGCTGGCCATCCTTTATCAAAGGGAAATTGCTACTTTGAGGTAAGGCTCATTGATATTGATGCTGTAAGTCAGCCTCTGGCACTACTGCAAATGAGTTCTGTCACTCTCAGAGGTTTTATTTTATTGTGTGTGATTAGCTGATTGTGTCTGACTGTGCTGCTGTCTCCCTCGTTTTGTTCATCCACTTCTTTGGGTGTATAATAATCCTTACAAAACAATTTGACTGCTCTTTTCGCAATCATTCATTTTGAGATGTTGGGGGGTGGGAGATTATTCATAATATGATAGGCTTACCACATACCATCGTCCCTGTGTGTGCCAAAGATTGCTTTACCATTCAGCCAGCAATTTTATCCCCTGGAATCCCATCGCTGATGATTTTCTCTACTTCATATTAAATTCTCTGTGCCCCCCTACAGTCCCGGTTCAACAGTGCAAAACCACTACCTCAAAAATGTCCTAGCTCCATTGGAATGAGGGCTATGGAGTTGGATAGGTGGTATCTTTGAGAATAAAGATTAGTCTTACGCACAGCATTTTCCAGCAGACAGACGGCCGGAGTAACCTTCAGCAAATACGAGGATCCCCTCCGTATCTGTGGCTTGTATTGGTTTTATACATGCTTGAGGATCATGAGTAGAAAAGGCTCTTGGTGATTTAGTGCAGAAACTTTGGAAGAGCTCTGTCATAAATCGAGTGGAAAAGGGGCTTGTGTTATTTATGAGCCGACCTGTTTGTGGACGCTGCACGTCAGAGGCAGGCCGTGTGACGTGCATTTGAGAGACGGCAGGTGAGGCTATCAGACTCCCTCGTCTGGGATTTTGTGGTTCAAAAGAGGAAACATCGGGCCGGGCTTTACTTCTGACTCTACGTCATTCAGCTGAGCTTCAAATAGAGCAAGATGGGACCATGCCCGTCTCTGTCGCTTTACTTTTTTTTTTATTATTCTTTTCTTTTCTGATATCTTGATGTGTGTTGGAAAATTTCACTTCTACTCTAGTTAGAACTTAACAGGCAGACAATGTGCTTGGACATATTAATGTGGCTGTGAAGCGTCCACCTGTGATATTTCTCTTGTTTGACCTCTTTTGTCCATATAAAAAAAAAGCTCAAAGACAATAATGTTTATGTTGAAGTGAGAATGACATTTGGAGCCTGATAGATCCCGACAAGTGGATTTCAGTGTTGCCATTACCCCGAGTTTTATGATGCATTATTCTTTGCACTGTGACGCACGTGCTGTCAGTTTCTCAGATATCTCCAAAATTTGGGAGCCTTTATTCTGCCGAAAGGTCAGGCCTCTGTCCGCGTATGCGTCACTGCTATCCTTGTGTTTGTCCTCACTCTACATCCATGAGGAATCCATTTCACCCCAGTCACTTCTGCTTGAACTTTCTCCAACTTCTATCATCTGTCCTTTTCAAGCCTGGCTGAACATCAGCAGCATTCCCTTTTCAAAAAAAATTCATAACAACATATATTCTCTCCCTAACTGAGTGCATTAACTTTTATTTCGTATCACACAGACATATTTTATTTTATAAACCATTTAAGAATGAAAGTGGTAAACCCGCCAAGACAAAAAAAATGTAGTCCTATTCCTAAGCAAGGGTACAGAGTATTATTCCGTAAGTGCCAGACTGAAAAGGAATTAGGGCTGGAATTTTTAGTTATGGAAACCCAAGAAGTTTGGTTTAACATGTGCTGATAGCCGTCCTGCAGGAGGAGTCATTTAGGGGTCTGTGCTAAACAGGGAGCTAGAGAATGAAGGAGTTAGAGAGATCAGGAAGGATGGGGATGGACATGAACACGGAGAAATAAAATAAAAGAGCAGTGACCGCTGTCTCCAACAGACAAAGGCTCACTTTAGATAGGGGTACTGTTAGGACGGCACAGCTATGTCCATAATGAGGGACCCAATCAGGGCTGTTACGATTATGACATTTTAGCTGACCCTTAATTGCCATACAGATAATTTTGATGAACAAAATAATGTTTTTTTTCTCTTTTTAGTCCCACCAAATTGTAATACCAGTTTGACAAGTTTATAATTAGAGTCGTTGAAAAGCTTCAGTTATGTTTAGTTTCCTTGATGAGCCAGTGGCCAGTCTGTCAAACTTCAGTGACTTTGGTGAGGTTGTGGATTTACAGGCCTCGACATTTATGGTTTCAGCAGTTGCCCATTATTGTTTTACATTAATTAACAAATTTCTTCCATCAAAATACCCCACAGCAGTGTTTGCTTGGAGCAAATGATCTCTGATCTATACATCTTTACGCACTTATTCGAAAGTAAGGCTCTGTGACTTATTAACATTAGTACCTTGGAGGCGCTAAAGCCTAGTTTAATTCTGCCATCAAAGCAGAATAATGACGACCAGATGACATCGTTAACACCAGTCAAACATCAAACAGTGGAAACCACCTCGGAAACAGGGAAGAATTTTGAAATTTCTGGTACATCAAACTGTTATCATGATAATGAAAATCAATTGAGATTAAATAAAATAATTGCAATAGGGCAAATATGTAAAAAATTGTGAACGGCCTAATCCTAAATATTTTAGCTTATTCTTGGCTCCATTGCTCTGGTTGGCCATAGGTCAGAAGTCGCGTCAATGAACTCGACAGCTGGCAGACCTATTTCCCCTCCGGGTTTTGTAAAGAGCGCAGGTAACACCAGTTTGGTAAGAGAGTTGTCCCAGGGGATCACATACATATTCCCACTGTGCTGACTATTTTGCTGGAGCAGTTGTACAGTATATTACCTTCGGCTAAACGGAATGAGATGTCATTAGGGATGTTTGGTTCAGACAGACGATATTTTGTTTTCAACAATCGTATTTCAAGATTCAAGTTGTCAGATGTGGTGATCACAGAGCCACATATTTTTGTCCTGGTCAAAAGGCATGCAACACTATAAATTTGACACGACCACTTATTCACGTCAAGTGACGTGATGATGATGAGGAGGCGGGTCAGTCGTCAGCACTCACTCTTTTGTGTTATTCTTTCAATGAAACATTGTAAAAGCAAGTGTATCGTTGCCACATTTCAACCAGCCTTTCTTCTTTAAAAAAGGGGGAGACTATTGGGTGCCCTCGGCTGTGAAGTAGTGAACTCCATGTAAATGCCAGGTGCTCTAGAAGTTGAACTGTAGAAATTGCAGAAAAAAATCAAAGTCGCTTGGGTTACTGCAGCCACACTAGCACCGAGTCAAGGATAGGATTTAAAATGCCTTTATTAGTTAGGGCGTTTCAAGTAAAAATTAGAAAAAACTTCATAATAAGAGGAAATACGTCGACCGGTTTCGACCTACAATGGGTCTTCCTCATGGCGTGACCTGAGAGGGGTACACCCTCTCATTACTGGTGTGCCTAAAGAAAGCCAAGCGGCTTTGTTTTTCTGCGAATTCTGCAGCCTTTCTTCTTTATTGTCATTCCACCTAGCACCGATAACATTCCAGAGTCTACTCACCGCCACTCTATCATCCTTTTCGTCAATTTCAGAACAGGTGGGGGCACTGAGGAAAAAACATTTTTTTTCCGTGTCGCGTCCAATAAAACACGTTACTGTTTGTTGATTATGTCATACTTCATACATCTCGTCCAAGTTCCGGCAGGATGAAAAAAAATTGTCGCCAACGACCAAATCATTTTAAAATCAGGCTACAATTATTTAGTTTAAACCAGACATTGGTTAATAATTTACTATTCATGGTAGCAATGTTTTTTTCCCTTTGCCTTCGTTCTTCAGTCACTAGTTTAACCGGAGTGTATTCAAATGGTTCAACAAGTTAGTTGTGTTGTTTTGCGGCACAGATACAATCCTAATGCTGTTTTCATACCAATTATATATATATACCAAATATATATATATATATACCAATATATATATATATATATATATATATATATATATATGTATATGTATATATATATATATATATATATATATATATATATATGTGTATATATATATGTATATGTATATATATATATATATATATATGTATATGTATTTATAATTCTTTTATTTTATTTTTTGTTTAAATTAATTCTAAATTAATAAAATAATTAGGTTTTTTTACTCACTTGCCCCTTAACAGAGAAGTTTTGGACCTTACAGCTAAAGTGAGCCCATGAAGGTTGGCGCGGAGTTTTAACAACATCTGATTGTAAATGTGTGCTTTTATGACGGATTTTGTGGGGTTTGAATTAAGTTGCCTTCTAGTTTTGGTTCCTGCAGAATATTTATAGATCGATGTAATAGTGAAAACTGCGCAGTTCTATTGTGCTGTCTTCACCATGCGTACGTCAAATAGCTATTAATCAATAAAATGAACGGCAGTATTATTATCATCTGAATGTTTTACTGTGCTGTGTAGTAAAACCATGTCTGCTTTGGACAGCTGTAGAGCCGTACAGGGAGTCTGAATCTGGGTATATACCCACTCTTGCCAGACAGACCGAAGCCTAAAAGAGGCAGAGATTTACCAGAGGGTTTCTTTTTCTTAGTGCTGTATTTTGTGGTGGTTCTCAGATAAATTCATGCTATTAAAAGAAAAAACTCCTCCAGCCCACATAAATAAAGCCCTGGTCCAAGAATGGAAGTTGGTTAATGTAGCTAATCGGTGCCACAGTCTAAGTAAACGTTGTCTGTCTTTATGTTTTTGTTTGTGCTTGTGTGTAGGTGACAATAGTGGACACGGGGGTAAGGGGAACCATTGCTGTGGGCCTGGTGCCGAGATTCTACATGCTGGACCACCAGCCTGGCTGGCTGCCATACTCTGTAGCTTACCATGCTGACAACGGCAAGTAAGTCAAACCACAGTCATCTATACTCTATAGTACAGCGCTGGTTTTTTGCATGGTTGGAGAAAATGGATTGTGGCCTGCTGATGCTCGATCCACACATAACTGCAACCGTAATTCCATCTATCTTTCTCCTTAGCACGTACTTTTTCTTTTTCTTTCTCTTTCATCACTATAAAATGTAACGGTTTTAGATATATGATTTTTGCCTCAATAGTTCTGAGCCTTACATAACTAATTATTGTTTAAAGGATTTCGGCTAACGAGAATTTATTCTTTTTTTCTGTATAAGGACAGAAAAGAGAAGAAAATAATGTAACATGCATTTCAAAATTTCTATCTCTGTAGACATCCAGTTTAGGCGACACTTACAGGCTTTGTTATGCCAAATGAACTGATCTTTTTAGGTCTCACCACAGCATCTCAAGGAGGTTCAGGTCAACACAATCTATTTTTATTTGATATTTGATATACAACATAATGTTGCACCAAAGGGCTTCACCGCGTACAACGAATAAAACCACAAATTAAAATTACGACATATAGAACCAAATAAATATGGTCCATACTTTGACAAGACCACCACAGAACTTAAGTTTTGTTCCTTTCAATCCATTTAGAGGTGGACTTAATTTTCAGTTTGGGAAAATTCCTAAGCCTAATACAGATTTTATCTTTCCAGCTCTTTTACACCATGTATTAAAATGAGATCTAGAGTGCCTTGAACAGAAAAACGAAGGGAACGCAGGCAAACCAAAAATTTGTGAGTTTTAAATAATTATTTTATTTAATGAGTTTAAAGCATTTATAATATAATAACTATATCATCTGGATGAAGAAGTATTCACCTCCTCAGCTTAATATCTTGTTGCTCCACCTTTGGCAGCAACTTCTGCAAACAAACACTTGGCCCTTTTGGCCCACTCTTCTGTGCAGAGTTTGTGAGCATGAGGTTTATCTTTTCAGTTCCCACCTCAATTGGGTTCAGGTCCATACTTTGATTAAGTCGCTCCAGAAACTTTAGTTTAATTCCTTTTGATTCATTCGGAGATGAACTTAAGCTTCTTCTTGGGATCCTTCTTTCTTGTTACCCGAACCAGTTGCGTTGGGCCTCGACTCACAGACGGATGACCTGACATTCTCCTTCAAAATTTTGTTTAAAGAGCAGAATTCATGTTTCCCTCAATGATGGCAAGTTTTTCTGGTCAGGAAGCAGCAATACATCTCCAGAACATTCCACTGCTGCCTCCATGATTGCAATAGGTCCAATATTCTTCTAGTGGAATGCTGTGTTTAGTTCACATCTGAGGGAATTGGACTCCTGTATTCAAACAGTTCATCTTTCCACTCAGGCTCTGAGGGTCATCAAGCTGTGTGCCAGCCTCAATAGGTGGGTTTACATGGGACCCTTTTCTCCTGTCTGAATGACAGGGAGCGCTGTATGGAAACGCAAGTGTGATATGGAATGTACAACGCAGCTAGTTAGCTGGAGCGATATGACTTAATCTGTACAGCAGGACACTGTTGTCTGAAAAGAAAGGCCTAAGCTTAAACCAAGTGGAGTCTCCGATGTGTTGTTCTCTACCACTGACAAAGTTTGTAGGGGTTAGTTCCAAAGCAAGAAGCTTTGGTCCTGGAGATAATAAATAAGTATCTCCCCTGTTACCCGACCACGGTCTGTGCCCGGGGCAGGATAGGCTAACACTCGTCAGGTGTGTTAATTGAATCGCCTGCCTTGTCTCCAATGTCTCGCTGTGATTGGCTAAACTCCATATATAGTGGAATTAGAAATGCTCTCCCATGTGGCTGAAAGGTGAACTAGAGATAAATTTCAAGAATAAATGTAAAATGAAGTAACGACATCATTTGGCGACCAAAATAACATCCCATGCGTCACTGCTCTACAGTAACTCACAATGTTAGACAGGTGGTTTTAATGTTATGGCTGACTGATATATCAACCTGCGTTTTTTTCTCTGGAAAAAGCGTCAATATACTGATTTAATTTTAACATCCGGTACTTGAAGATTTTCAAATCATGTCAATAGAAAATCTTTTGCGCATTAAAAGATTCAAAATATTTATTTAATATAAATTATCTTTCTAGGTTATACAGTGGTAACCCCCTCGGACAACAATTTGGGCCAAAATGTGCTCGGGGCGACCGCATTGGTTGTGGTATGCACTCTGAAAATACTGAAGGAGGTTTTACAACAGTCTTTTTCACCAAAAATGGTAAAGAGGTAGGTTTTTTTTAATGTTTTTTAAACTTTTCTTTTTTCTTTATAAATCAATAATACATAAAGACAAGCATGCGCCAGCTCTGGTGATCTTGAGTACAGCGTTGTCTCTGGTTTCCTTACATTCCTTTCCCATGCAGGTTGGTTCAGTGGAGATTCCTGCCTCTGCAAAGGGGCTGTTCCCTGCCGTAGGGATGCACTCCATTGGGGAGGAGGTGAAGGTAGATCTGCAAGCCGAGTGGTTACTGGATGAAGATGAGAGTATGATGATGGTGGACAGCCATGAAGATGACTGGGGACGGCTCTATGATGTCAGAGTAAGCGGCACGGTAAGAAGTAGGAAAACTGTTTCACAGTTCAATGAAGACTCAGAATTTGATTATGTGGTTACAACTCTGCCATGGCTAACTTATCTTGTCAAACAAAATGGGAGTGTGTGACTGCTGCTCCTAACATGAAGCAGATACATTTTCATACTGGTTTTCAATGGTCACTGGGAGCTGGTTTGAGGATTTTCATTGTCATTCCATAACATCCCGGAAAAAGAATAGTCATTGCTGCCCCGTCCACACATCTTTCATTAACATAATATCTCAAAAAAACTATTTCATGGATCATTGTCCAATTTTTAACCCTGTATAGACATCAGTTTGACAAAACTGGACTCATTTTGGGAAAGGTCAGTTGTATATATCTGAAACTAGGAAGAGCTTTATCTCCTCAAGTTTTCAGCCCATCATTTCTCAACTGTTGGTCCTATTTAGTCCAGATTTGGTGCATATGAATCAGCTTGAGGAGATCTATCTTATCTTATATATCCTATTATACACTAATAGTTCATATCTTACCTACGTGGGGATTTCTGACAACTTCACATTTGATTCGAGGAGTTTAATCAGGGGAATTTCTTATACTATGAGGGGGATTGTTGGCTTTTCAGGGATTTTCTCTTGCTGTTTGGGACACTACGGTAGGTCCAGTTATCACTTGTAACAAAAAAAAGCTCACCACAAATTCTAAGCTTGACAACTTGATATTTACTATTTGTCCATCAGTCCAAAACTATAACCACTTTTTATTAAAGGTCACTGGGCTCAGCTTTAGAAGTTAGGTACGGAGCTTGAACATCTGGAGGGGGCTTGGAGTGGAGGTGCTGCGCCTTTGTATCGAATAGAGGCATTTGAAGTGGTTTGTGCATTTAATTTGAATTTATCCAGGTCACATCACCCTGGAGGTTTTCCAGGGATATCCAACCCCTAGTTTCGGGTCTTTTGACAGGAGGATGTAGGTCTCATTTGCTCTGGGAAAGATTCTGGATAACCAGGGATGAGCCGGAGAGCATTGCTGGGGAGATGGACATTTGGAATAAGCCGCTTGGCTTGCTGCCACCATGACCACAAGTATTAAGTGTGTTTAACGAAACACGGCTTAACATCAACATTCTTGACTCCACCATTCAACTCGAGGGGCTTACATGCCAACAAGCATACAGAACTGTGTTTGCACCGAACTGAAGGAGGAAAGTTTAGAGATGGCAGAGGGCATGTTTACATCAGTGACGCATGGCGGCGGGACGTTGTGGTGGTTTGTCAACACTGTTCACTGCGTGTGGAGTTCATTATCATCAAATGGCGACCTTGCTATTTGCCGAGAATTTACATTGATCCTGTTGGTGGCTGTCTATATTCCCCCGAATACCAACATCTCAGGAATGAAGCACTGAATAAACTCTACTAGGCCATAAGTAAGGAACAAACAACCCACCCTGACAGATGTATGATGGTTGCTGGTGACTTCAATCATGCAGATCTTAAGTCTGTCCTCCCAAAGGTTCATCTGCATGTTGACTTTCCAACAGGAGGAAGAAACAATCTGGACTTTGTTTACAGAAACCATAAAGGTGCATACAAGTTGTCCCCCCTCCCCCAATTTGGGCTCTCTTTTGTGCTAAAACCAACAACATGCCCAAATGAAAGTCACCAAACTGGTTTTGAGTAGGTTTGTGTGTGGTCAGAGGGAGCTGCCTCTGTTCTCCTCCTCGTTTGACACCACAGACAGGAATATGTTGAAGCAAGCTGCCACATACAATAACCACACATACATTGAGGAGTATATAGAGACTGTTACAACCTACATCAATAAATGTATTGCGGATGTAACCCATACAAGTTACACCACCGGGGCTAACCAGACACCATGGTTTACAGGGGAAGTCTACAGGCTTCTGGGGGCCAGAGACTCTGCCTTCAGAGCTGGGGAGGCAACAGGCGTGAGGAAAGCAAGGGCCAACTGTCCCTTGGAATCAGGGAAGGGAATTCATGCAGCTACAAGGTATCCAGACCATCAAGGGTTACAAACAACGCCACAGACCTGTGCGAGCGATGTCTCCCTGCTGAACAACTTAAACAGTTTCTTTGCAAGATTTGAAGCAGACAACAGACCTCTGCAGAGGAGCTCTTGGAGGAGCATGGGATAGTTACTAATTTAGCTTCAGCTTATGTCTACCACTTAATTTCCCCCTTGTTTCCCAACGTCTACTAATCTTTATCTGGCAACTACTTTGAGGATGTGAGGATGAGGTGTGATTTGTGAGTACTTGGTCAAAGAAATTTTGTAATTGTTCAAGTTGGGCTCTGTCAAGTCTGCTGAATGCAGCATATGTAATGTGTTGTATTTCTAGCGGTAAATTATTATGTAGTAGCTGGGTTTAAACAAGGAAGGACTTCATGAAGGGCTAGTCTTCGGTATAGTTTATAACTACTGAAAGCAATGCAGGGAAGCCCATAGGATTTTGATTTAGTTCTTGCTGTAGAGTCTAACGAAGAAGTTAGTCAATGGCAAGACACAATTTCATTAATTCATATATATTTACATTGAATATACTGCTGATGACAGAGTGGAATGTTTGTGTATGATGAGTTAAAAACCACAGCTATAAGGGCATAGAAGCCATTAACAGGCCCTTTTACAGTCATTTACTCTGTCAACATTAGTTATCTGGGTAAACAGACGAGCGGTTCATGGTAACAACAATTGTGCGATGGCATAGAAGCTTTTTGCTTCAGCTATTGTTTGCTGTGTCAGCCTTAGGAACAATTCTTACATCAGAAATAGAAGGTCTGCTGGGTTTGGGCCAGGACTGGTCACTAGATTACTTAACTCGGTCGGACTTGGACCTACATATGCACTCGGGCTGCACACAAGTGTGCAGTACAACGGTGGGAGAGGACACACCCAACCAACCCCACTAACCATCAATGGTGCTGCTGTGGAGTAGGTTAGCAGCACCAAATTCCTGGGGCTGCACATCAGTGAGGACCTTTCCTGCACTACCAACATTACATCAGTGGTGAGGAAGCTTATACCTCCTCCGCAAGCTTAAGAAGGCAAGAGCCCCTCCACCCGTCAAGTGCTCCTTCTACCGTGGCACCATTGAAAGCATATGGTCCAGCTGCACTGGGCAACCGCAAGACCCTGCAGTGCATAATCAACAGCTGGAAAGGTAATTGGTGTCTTACTCCCCTCCCTCCTGGACATTTACAACACCCACCTCACCCGCAAAGCACTCAGCATTGTGGATGACCCCAGCCACCCCTAACACAACCTCTTCTGCCTCATATTATCGAAGAAAAGGTACCAAAGCCTCTGTGCCTGCTCCACCAGAATCAGGAACAACTTCATCCACCAAGCTGTTTGGAAACTGAACTCACTCCAAAACAATGGAAAGTGGCACCTTTAGATAGAAAAATGTCAGATCAAACAAACACACACAGTGTTTTTATTTTTTTTCACATATTATATCTTTGACTGACAGATTGTTGTGTGGTTTTCTCTTGTATGTAATTCTGTGTGGCTGTTGCCAGTTTCCCATGTTTGTTTTGTTCTCTTACGAGATCCCTCAACTGCCGACTCTTTTTGTAAATCCCACATTGTTGACAACTGTATTTAATATTCGCTTAAATTGAGGGAACATTGAAGACAAGTCACTTTAATCAATTATTTTGTCCTAGTCGTTAAATATCCATCCTAGATTTGGGTCACCTTCAAAATGTTTCTACAGAGTTTCTGCAAAAACAGAATGTGGTCGAATGATTACCACGTTCTAATTATTTCAATGTCAGTAATGGTTTGCGGTAATAATTGTTGCATGTTATCATGCCATAACAATAGAAATATTTAAAAAATATTTTTTGGGAGCAAAAGTAATCGACTCCAATTTTATATGACATTCATTGGCAAATCAACTATTTTTCAGCAGTTTGCAATTTACTTTATCACAAAAAAATCTGTTTAAATAGCTCAATACAACAGATATTACAGTATTTTCTTTCCAAATATAACACACATTTCTGCTTTAGCTCTTAAGACTTGCTGCAAATATCATGTCTAGCCATCTCATCTATGTGTTGAATGAGGAGTCTTAGCCCGTTTCTCGCCCATTTCTCGTCCTGTGAGGAAGATACAGCTTCCTCACAGATTGGAGAATGCTTTGTCGTGGAATCCCTGATACTATCACCTGTCATCTCTACTGCTTCACACCTGACCCCAATGCCCATCCTGACTGGTGGTGAGCCCACAGGGTGGCAGACAATGTCCTGGCCACCATACGCTCTCAAACGAGCTTCCCTCCTAGGTCTGGCTCTAGAACGGTTTCCCGGTCTCTCTACTCTGTGCAAGGTATCAAATCTCCCTTTTATCTTATTCTCTGGGGTCTTCAAGTTGATCCCCTAAGACCACTATTCTTTGGGATACACTACCAGGACCTACTGACACTGAAGACAACACAGTTCTCAGGATCACAGTGACTCACTTAGTCCAGCACCATGTTAATGTGGCGATTCTTTTCAAAGAGAGTGGCCAAGGTAGTGGTCCATAGGGAGCTCGGAATGGACCCACTACTCCTTAGTGTCGAAAGGAGCTACCTGAAGTGGTTTTGGCGTCTGATTAGATTTTTACCATAGAGCTCCACTTTGGGGATTTTACAGCCATTTCCAATGAGGAGGATACCCCAAAGTTGACCCAATATTTGCTGGATGGATGAGCTGGAGAGAATTTCTGGGGAGAGGGATGTTTGGAAAATCTTGCTTGGCCTGCTGTCACCACATCCCAGCACTGGATATGCAGAGACAAAAATGATTGATTAATGGTTGGACGTCCTGAGGAAATCCTGCTGAAGTCCATTATACCCTCTCAATGCTGCAATTTGCCTGTGCCTGAGGAAGCAAAGCTGCCCCAGATCATTAAGGTTGTACTCCACTGTAGGTGTGGCGTTCTTTTTAGCGTACGCTCCAGCATACCGCTTTCTCATAGAACAGAACAGCATACCCAAACTTGTGTAGATCTATAGATGGTTCTGCACTACTGGACACAAGGCCTTCACCTTTAGGGCAGAGTAGGAATTTTGTTCAGGCATGGAGCCCTGATGTAAATTTAGACTGGTACTCTCCTCCTAAAGTAAGTGTATGTAGGTTGGCGCAGTGTTTGTAGAAACATAGGATTTGCTCTGATGGGGGATTCAGTGGGTTGAATCATCCTTAGTCTGCATTAGTCATTAGCTATTTGAACTGTTATTGCGTCAATCATTTTGCCTCCAACTGTTACACATTTCCTTTGCTTTACACATATTTGCAAACACATGCTCACCTGCAAAATATTAAAGGAACAGCTCATGCAAAAATAAAAATTCAGCCATTATCTTCTCAGCGTGTCAATGATTCATAGACCACAAAACATTTAGGACCAGTCGCTCCTTTTACACAGCTTTTTCAAGGTAGGCCTGGCGCATGGTTTCTCTTCCCTTCCGCACAGACTAATGGCGTTATTGGGCTTCCCTCTTTCTTCCTCTAATATGGCAGCAGAGGTAGTTAGCCCATTGGCAATAATTGCCAATCAGCAAAGTTCCGTCTGTTGTGGGGGGTTTAAAATCAAGGAAGATGGCAAACACCGAAGTAGTAATAGTTCAGGAGTTCTTGCTGATCTTGTCTAGTGGTGCATGTACATGCATTTGGACACATGCATCCACCTCAGACAGGAAGCATGCTAGCGTTTTAGCCTAGCAGCTTTTCAGCTTATTGTCTTTTCATAATAATGAATCTTAAAGTGAATTGGATCATGCCAAATGGGCTGCATTGCAGGACCTTTTTCTGTTTATTTATGCTCTCAAACATGCCTCTTTCTTCTTTAGTTTTATAAGAGATTGCTTCAACACTGTTTTGCATACTTGAACTTTCATTTGCTTGGTGCGGAGTAGATAATAACTGAGGTTACGTATTTGGGTGATTTGCTCCTCTATATTTTGTGTGTGAGCATGTGTTTGAGAGACAGAAAATATGAGAAAACAAAAGGGAATTAGTTACAGTTGGAGGCTTGGTTAAGCCTCTGAGGGACAGAAGTATTCAAAAATATGCTGACGGACAAGCTGGTGACGTATAATGTTGTATTTGTATAAAATTTGGCAAAGAAAAAAACATCATAATAATCCTTTTAGTATCTGATTTTGTCTGATTTCTCTTCTGCAATATATTTAAAAAAGGAGGTCAATCACCCTGAATGACCAGAGAACAGGGTACACTTGTTTAAGGTGCTGTAGTGAAAGATCCCTGTTCGATTTTGTTGCAGTATTATCAGGTAATGTGTTCATGTCATTCACACCTAATACACGAAACAACCATAACATTATAATCACCTGCCTCATTATAGTTTTGAGGGATATTTAGGGCTCTGTTTTGCCTCCTAAGTAGCTCTGGCCTGTCAAGCCATCGACTCCACCAGACTTTTAAAGGTGCGCCGTGGGTTCTGTCACCAAGATGTTAGCAGCATCTTTGTGCCACAGCACTGTAGGTTGTGAGGTGGGGTCTCCGTGGATCAGATGCTGGACCGGATTGAGGTCTGGGGAGTTTGCAGGCCAAGTCAACACCTTGAACTGGTTGCTCTGTTCATCAAACTATTCCTGAACCATATCTGCAGTGTGTTAGGGAGCATTATACTACTGAAGGAGCCCACTGCCATTAATGAACACTGTTTCCTTGAGGGGAGTGACTAATGTTTATGTAGGCGCAGAATGGCAATGTAACATCCACATGAATGGCTGGACTCAGAGTTTCCCAGCAGAACATTTACCAAAACGTTAGACCGCTTCCCCAAACTTCTCTTCCCATAGTGCATCCTGGTACCACCTCTTTCCCAGTTAAGCTACATGCATTCACAACCAGCAGTCCAAATGATGTAAAAGAAACAAGATTAATCAGAACACCTTCTTCCATTTTTGTGTGGGTAAGACCTACTGACAAATTGTACGTCTTTTTTGCAATGCACAGCGGTCAGCATGGACACTCTGACAGATCTGCAGCTTTGCTGCGTCCATAAGAAGTAATCTGCAATACACATACACACAATTTACATGTCTTCTGACACCTTTATAATCAGAACCAGCATCAACTTTTTCAGCGATTCGTGCTACAGATGCTCTTCTGTGGGATCGGACAACTCCGGCGCTCTAGCGTTGACCCTTTGGTATCCATGACCCCACCCCTGGTTCATTTGTTGTCCCTCCTTACAGCCCTTTTTGTAGGTGCTAAATACTGCAGACCAGGAACACCAAACAATACCTGCAGTTTTGGAGATGTTCTGAGCCAGTCTTCTGGCTATCACAATTTTATCCTTGTCAAAGGTTCTCAGATCATTAGGCGGGAGCATTTTTTCCTCATTCCAACATCAGCTTCAGGACAAAATAAATGCTCACTTTCTGTCTAATATATCCCTTCCACTGACAGCTCCCATGGTAACGATATAATCAATGCTATAAACTTCACCTGTCAGTAGTAATAATATTATGGCGGATCGAAATACTGTATTAAAGAGAGGCAAAGAATTAGAAACATAAACATAGTTTGTGAGTAATAATAGATCTGCAGCTTATCTTTGACACTATGTCAGCATTAAAAAATTTGTCATAGAGGTAGAGGGCTAATGGATTGGGATAAATTACAGTCTGCAATGTTTCTTTTTTAATTTGTGTTCATTCCGTGTAATTCTCTCCCTCAAGCTTGATCCGGTTTGTTATTTCTCAGTTGTGCCCGATCAGAGCAGCTTTTAATTTGAAAAGGCAGAAAGTGTGGTAAGGCAAACGCGCTTTAACAATGTTCTGTTCTCATGTCCTGATTTCCTCTGTTCCTTTTCATGAAAGATATCCGTTTTGCTCCTGCGTTAGTTCTGGTTGTTTCTCATTTGTACCCCTTGTTGCTCAAGACTCCTGCGTCACTTCAATTTTAATATAGTTTGGCAATGCTTTAATTCAGGTTGATGTGTCTCTGTGTTGTTGCGTTTATGCTTGTGGTTGTTTAGTAAAGCCAACCAGGCACGGTATTTTTCTTGCACTCATTTCACCTCATCTATCTGTCACCATCTATCATTAGTTAATGACCAATCAGACCAACACACTATTTGAGGCAGTTGGAGAGTGCTACCAGATGAGCCTGTTGGCAAATCAAACTCTTATTGAAATGAGGAGAAGACTGAAAACAAAAATTTCTAATCAAGGAAAAGCCGTCTTTGCCCTTCTCTTAATGAAGAAACCTATTCCAGCTATGATATAAGGGATGCTAAAGCAGCATATACAGAATTCTCTTAAGATCCACCAATGTTGATTTTAAACGCTTCTCCTGCTGAATGCCTTGCCTAAACCATGCCCATGACTGCCAGTGGTTTGTCATAGGATGCCGATTGGTCGGAACCATGTGGTTTGGTCACAGGCTTACAGCTCCAAGCTTGGAAAGATGGATGCATATCAGGAATCCAGCAGCCTCAAAAGGTAACATGTGTTGTGTTCTATTTAAGCTATTTCATTGCAAACTATTTGCCGGATATGCTCCGAATAAATGAATGAAGAAACGTAAAATGTGACTCACCAAAGTGATGTTTGACACATTTTTCAAGTGTTGTGTTGGTGCCATCACCACTGTCTGCAATCCAAGGAAATTCCTAGTCTGTGGCGTGAGCACAGCAAACAGGGAAATCAGAAATGCCATCAATTTACATGTGAGTGAACAGAGAAATGTTAATTTGACATGACTTAAAAAGTATTTTGCTTATTTTTGGAGCATTTAGAATTAGTGAGGCCATTAATCATGAACTAAAGGCAATATCGATTCAGATGTGTATGCGATTCCATTTCTGAAGCATAATGACTTTGCAGCATTTGAATTCATAACATAAACTGCAGCTAAACAAGGTTACTGTTACTGTGCCTTTAAGAGGGTGGACTTATGGGTATTGCGTATCTGTTTGGGGGCTAATGGGAGTTGTGGTTTTTTGTTTTGTGCCTAACCACAGCCATGTGCTGGAGAACCTCCGTCCTGTTAGAAGTGTATTTTTGTTTTCACTTGGAGTCACTCAATACTAAGCCTGTGCATTAATACTGGTTGTTAAAAACAAATCCAAACACTGGCTCACTTTATTGCATACATGCTAACTCAATATTTTGTCTCGTCGTTCTTTAGACCAGTGGTTCTCAACCTTTTTGAGTCGCGACCCCCAAGATAACTTTCGTTGGTGTTCGAGACCCCCCACCACCACCACCACAGCGCGCACCCGCACCCCGCTCTCCCTTCCCACCTCCATCCAACCTCCATCCCAGTGTGGACGGACACAGCGTTGTACACTGGTTGCTAAAAGCAAAAGCGTAGCAGATAGACTGAAAGACCAACTGAGAAATTCACTTTGTTTTCTTATTCTTCTCCCTTTAATTGTTTTAAATAAAACTAAAAAAGAACTGCAGCAGCTTTGCCTCTGTGGTCGAGCTTGACTCAAGATTTCGAGCGATATTTCTGAATGATATGATGAATGTACAAACATCTTAATAGGTATTTGTTTTTTCATGACATCGCTTTCCTAACTTTTAATAGCTTAATAGCGTTCTGTGTCCTTTTCTGTCACCGACACTGGACAGTTTGAATATCTGCCGGTACCGGCCCCAGCGCCTTGAGCTTCTCAGGTGGTGGTGCTGCTTTCTGGTGACTCACCTTTAGACAGGTCCTGCCGACCCATGTCCTTAGCTGGGACACTTTTACTGTGAAGCCATCGCTCGATTTTCTTCCATGCGAAAGTTGGCGAACCTGCTGTGGCCGCTAGCTAAAGCATTAACAGCGCCAAACGCGAGCCTGTTTCTTTTTTCCTGCTGTGTGGGTCTGAAAAGAATCTTATGCGCGCACAATTCTCAACTCATACAAACTCAGTTGGTAAAATTAATTCTGGACAAATAATAAAACGGAATACAAGTAAAACCAGTCCCTATTTAAAATCATGTTATTTAATATTTATTCCGTACATTTTTTATTTTTTTATTTTTTGCACAATCATCCGGCGACCCCCTGAAATCATTTCGTAACCCCTAGGTTGACAAAGGCTGCTTGAGACCAGAATGAAAATGGTCTTCATGGCATAGATTTTTCATTCAAAACTTGAATGGACTCCTGGATACAACAATGGGAAATATTTAACAATTTCTAAATATTAGCTGGGATTTTGGGAGACTACGGCTTAGTCAACCTCATCCCAGCCGACGCACAGTCTCCTCAATCGGCTGTCCGTAGAATTTGGCCCTGATTGCACCTTAACCAAGAAATGCAAAGGAGTGGATCTTTGTCCCTTTGTGAATATCCCCGGTAAAATCATCCATGTCGGATGAGGATCAAATCCGACAAAATAAGCTGAAATGCTTAAAATACCTCAGCAAAGCTGCTAAGGAACACCGGACCATCTTATTACAGGGAAACAAGCTGGGGGCTACACGGTGAATATACTGACCCCAATGATGCCATGTCATTCAAGGAAAATCTATATATTTACATCACGATTAATATCACGTCCCCTCTTTACTGATCCCAAAAAATACTATCAATATTAAGATGGTCCGAGTTACAAAATGACTGAGGACCCATACCATAGTTTGTGGATAAGGTTGGCCGCTTAAATTAGTTTGAGACCTGACGATACGCCATCTCGACTTTATACTCTAAGGATTTTATTAAAACTTTTCTGCTAGTTTTATTTTGTTCCAGATTCTTAAAAAAATTCAATACAAAATTTACAGATACGCATCCAATGAGATGACATGTATGCCGATTTCAAAACTGAGCTGAATACAAGGAACTTATTTCGTCTCTTTCCCTTTTCAGGGGCCACCACAGCCGCTTATTGATTTGGTATAGGTTTTTACGTTGGATTCCCTTCCTGACACAACCTTCCGGGCGCAACTATGGCTCAGTTGGTAGAGCAGTTGTCCACTTATCTGAAGGTTCGATCCCCAGCCATTGCAGTCGACATATCCTTGAGCAAGATACTAAGCCCAATGTCATCACTCACCCAATATTTGTTTGAATGATGCCGTGAATAGTTACTGCTCCTGATGAACATGTGGCGCCTTGCATGGCAGCCAAACTGTATGATTTGTGAATACTGGCTCAGGATGTATAGCGCTTTGTGTGGTTGAGCAGACTAGAAAAGCTCTATATAATTAATTCTTTTACCATTTATCCGGGCTTGGGATGGGGTAGCTGGAAGCACTAAGGACCTTACATTAGTAAGAGTGTATCCCCAGTCTCCCGCACCATAGTCAGTCGTGTAACCCACTGAGCTATGTAGCTGCGTCAAAATCGAGCTGAATAGTAGTCTATATGTCAAGGTAGAGTGATGGTACCTTTTGTGAAGAGTGAAAGCAGTGTATTTTCAGCAGCAGCACAAGAAACTTTGCTATCAACCACTAGATCGGACCTGACCACTGTAACCAGCGCCACTAGACAGTAAAAATAAATCTCTATGAAAAATAAATAAATTCCGGTGTCACATACACAAGATATCTGCTGGATCAAATTTATATAATTGCCACTTTTAGAGGGCAAAATAGTAATAATTTCAAATTCAGGAAATAAAACATAAGAATGAGGTTTGTTTTGTGGTTTATGTCTCTGTCTGTTGACAATTTTTTTTTTATCACCCAAGTGCTAAAGAATTTTCACATTTAGAATCCATTTGTATTACTTACTATATATATATATATATATATATATATATAATCATTCTCTCATGGCTCTTCTTTAAAGGGGAAAACAATACATTTAAGGCTTATTGGATATTAACACTATATTAATTTATAATAGAAGTTAAGAAAATAGCTGTTTCCTCAGTCATTTATGAAGGGCATTCTGTTCAAGTGGGTGGGCCCGGGCTTTTTAGGCCCACCCACAATGCTGTGCCTGCTGAGTAAAGAGTCCCTTTACTGCTAGATTCATAGTCTCTCTTTGTGTTAGACAGTGATTAATGCTGACCAATATTAAGCTTTGTTGGTGTTGGGGTTAGAGTTCAGGTTCAGGGCTGTTTTCTCAGACACAGACTAAACTATGATTCAACTGGTTTGTATAAGCCACTCCAATGGAATTCCTTTTTGGCAACCTCTCTGTTATCAGCAGTATCACAAATCTGAACTCTCACCACTTTACAGCAAGGAACTGTAGAACCTTTGTTCAGTGGTAAGGTGCGAGTGCTCATCGCCCTCCCTACATCATCTTCAGAAAGTAACCACAAAACTACAGGCGGTTCTCTCATTGACATAGGGCAGAGAGAGACAAGGCTGTATGTTGGTCATATATGTGGTTAAAACATGTCTAACCAAACTGGTACACCATCATTTGCCACACACGCACAACACAGAGGCCATTATCTGCTCGGAAAGCTGGCTGATGTCATAAAAGCATAGATTTGTGGGTGAGAGGATGATTCAACCAGCAGTCCTGCCCTCTGTCTCTCTGTCCATCTCTCTCTTCTGTTTTTCTGGACCATGAAGAGGCAATGGCATGAATTCTGCTGGTGGAGCCAAGTGCCTGGCAGTCTACCAGGTTGTAAAAATTCACTAAGTGTAGTAACGGGCCTTGCAGGAATATTTTATTCTTTCTCATGTGGTCGGAGGTTTTCACTGCCAGCGTGCCCGGCTGCATGGTCCGCTCTGCAGTCCAGCAGTGATTCCTTTCTTCAGTTTCCCTTCCCTCAACTTCTTTTTCTCATGACTAACCTACCGTTCGCCGTCAGATTCACAATGTGGTCATCTTTGTGAGGGTTTATATTCAAAACTGATAAGGCTGTCAAGTTTTGACAGGTACAGGACTTAATTTTAGATGAAAAAGACAGGGAAAGATCTGGGACAAAGCGGTAGCAGAAGCTGCTTCCTGACTGAAGTTAATCTGTAGATCAACAAGAGAGAAAAGGAAATTGTGGCAGAAGAAATAAAAAAGCGAAGAGAAGGAAAAGGGGAAAAAGAGGTTTGTTTTGAAGGCAAGAAATCTTTGAGTATCAGGATTAGTACAGGGTAAGATTATGCTTTCAGTGCAGAACATTATGTCAGCCACAAGGTGGTCTCGCTTAATCTCTTTGATGGTTTTGAATTCTAATTTATTTCAGTCTATTTATCCTGAGTGTGGTTTTCACCAGCGTCGAAACTGGCCCTGTTTTCTTCAACTTTTCCAACTTTGAATCTTTAAACACAGAGATCTTCTTTCTTCCCTAGTTCTATTTTTCGTCTCCTTTATCTTTGTTTCCTATGATCCTTTCTTAACTCTCCTTTTTTCTCATCCACTTTTCTCCATTGTTTCCTCTCTTCCATTCCTTTTCCTTTTTTCTCCTATCACAGTTTCCACATTCCTGGTCTGTTTTATCCTTGACCCCTCCCTTATATCCCTAACTTTTCTTTCTATCCTCGACTCCTCTTTTCTACCCTTGGCACATCTCCTCACTCCTTAACTCATGTCTTCTATTCTGGATTTGTCTCCCTCCTCTATCTCTATTCTTGTCTCTTTTACTCTCTTTCATTCTCCTCTGTCCAAGAATTCCTCTTGCTATCATTGACTTGAATCCTCATTTCTTGAATCCTCTCCTTTGTACCCTTTCCTCTCATCTATCCTTTACATGTCTTTTCTGCCCTTGATGTGCCTCTTCTATCCTTGGAGCATCTTCCAGATCCTTGGAATTTTTTCCTTTTTGATTGACTCGTGTTGTCGCTCATTGGTTCCTCTTCATTTTTCTGTGTTTTACTTGTTTCCTCTCTCCTTGGCCCTTGAAGAACTCATCTTCAATATCCTTTCCTTTTGTCCTCTATCCTTCAATCCCCTTATCTTTTCACTTTGCTTGTCCCCCTATCCTTGATAAGGGACGATCCTTCAATCGTCTCCTCTATTTGGAACTTGTCCCTGCTTATCTCAACTCCTCTGCTCTATCTTTTCCTTTCATCCACTATCCTTGAATACTATCCTCATAATAATATCCTTGAATTCCATCCATTTTATGTCTCGTCTATCCTTGACTCATCTCATCTTTGATTCCTCTACTCTATCCTTGCCTCGTCTCCTACAATCTTATCTTCTCTCCTTTATCTTTGACTCTTCTCGTCTATCCTGGATTTGTCTTCTCCACTCATTTTCTCTATTTGTGAATTGTCTCCTCTATGCTGATTCCTCATGAGTATCGTTAGGTTGTTTCCTTTATCCTCAGGTTGTCTCCTAGATCCACATTGCTTGTCTACTATCCTCATTTTCTTTTGCTGTACATGTTCTCACTCCCCACCCCCCTCTGGTTTGCACTCCTACTGCGTACCACTTCTGCCTCCATGGCCTCTCTCTTCTACCCACATCTCCTCAACTCTACTGGTTTCTTCCCCTCACTCCTTGATTGCTCTCCTCCCTTACTGTTTGCACCATCTAAACAACTCCTATGGGTTTCAGTAACATTCTACTTATCCCATAGCTGAAAGCTATATTTTAAAGGGCATGGAAAGTTTTTCCCCCTTTTTCATATGTGGGTATGGAACAGATATTTACAGTCTTGGTGGTTTCCGATGACTTACAGATCTATCGTTGTGTTGCCATAGATGAAATACACCTCTGGCTCCTCAGCGGTTTGTTTATCCCAACGCTGCACCTCATAAACATTTGCTCAAAACAGTGAAATAGTTTTTATACGTTGCTATTTGCTAAGTGTAGATAATGACTGTTCCGGATGATAGCTTTTCCAACTGATTGTTAAGAGTGGAGAAACAGAGTGACGGAAAAGATTGCTGTAAGATAAATGACTTAGCTGACTGGTATGCATTTGATGGGGTATTACTGAGAGGTGCAAAGCCGCAGACTTCAGACAACAATGTGATGGGGGGACAGACACATGCTTATACGGGCTGATTCTCGATTTCTGCCCATGCTAAATATTCCTGCAATTTTTTTCCGTCTGCACATATATTTGCCCGTTTTTAATCTCATTCTCTGTCCTGTGATCAGACGTTTTTGATTTGTATCCTTCATTTCGGTTGTCCTTGAAACAGCCTAATAAAGTTAGTACTAAAGAGACCTTTGAAGATCCTTTCAGGGAGGTAACTGTTTTCACTCTGGCCTTCCTTGGTTCTTAGCTGCTCGTTGATCCCTTGAACTTTTTAATCACTCATCTGAAGGCCATTTGTTCCGGGTAATGAGTACTCTGTCCTCATGGTGCTTTATGGAAAGCTAAAGTAAATGGAGAGAATTTTAATTTAATGGCTGTTCCCTTGTTGGCACTGTTTTGCTTATAAAGAGTTACACTGGCAGCTTGATATGTGATGAAAGCAGGTTTGTCATCATTCCAAATGTAAATGTGTGGTTTAAAAGCGGCAGAAATCCTCACCGTATTAACTCTCAGAAAGAGTGATGAGTTTTGGAATAAAAGTTTATCTCTCTCTTCTTTGTTAACAATACACTCACTGTTGATTTAACCTCTATTTAGAAACCATATCTGTAGCCCCTCTTTCGTAACCAAATACCTTACAGCAAAAGTCTCCAACTGCTGGGCCGCTGACCAGAACTGGGCCCCAAAGCATTTGCTTCTGGGCTGCAAGTTAACAGAATAAGCAAAAAAAAAAGTTAAGTCTATGTGTGCCACACCTTTCCCATTCCTTTGGTTTTTTGAAGAGATCGATACTGACAAGAACATCCTTTTCCCGGTGGGTGTGTTGTCACCTAACTCCACTACTAAAAATGGCCCATCACGTGCAAATGAATGGACCTGGAATGTAATGAATGTATTGAAAATGGTCCCTGCCAGTGCTGAAAAATCAACTCCTTAACCTTGCGAATGTTGGTTTGCCGAAACGTATGCTTACCTCAGCATCTCTGCAGGCATCAAAAACAAGGCTGAATATCTGGAGATCATCTCAAAATCCCTGATAATATTTTCATGTACAATATCATGTCCCAGCAAAGTTGGGTTTTTGGCAATGAGTGCTATATAACGTAAATTGCGTAATAGACTGGACATTAAAAAAAACACACTTCATGTGTACCTATATTACATATGCTATTGACAGGACCGTTTTATTTCAGGGAAACAAGTTCTCCCAAGATTAACAACACACAACCCTTTGCCCATCCACAGGAATTCTGACAATATTAAAACGGTCCTAAAATGGTGCGAAAAAAAGAGAGAAAATAGGTTAAGGACACTTGCAGTAAGGATTGTACATAACCACAGCGGGTCAAATATTTACAGTTATCATAAAACGCACAGGAGAGCCATTCATTTTATCAAGTTAAACATTATTATTTTCTGGGGATTTTTGGCTGGCATTGGTAGGTTTGCTGACATGTCTGTTAACAGGATGACTCAAAAAGTTAGGAATGGGTGTGAGCTTCATTTCTTTAGTTCGGGTATGGCCCAAGAAACATCGGATTTTAGTGGTCCAAATTTTTTTAAATTCATTCATTACATCAATTGAGAATAGCAGCATTAACAGCACTTTGCATCACACATTGATAATGCCTACTTTGCTTTGACAATAATCACATGATGACATTCCCATAAGATCTACCACGTACTGAAGAGTGATCTGGGACCAAACTGAGCTTCCTGAGTGGAGGTTTGCACTCTGTATGCTACGTTTATTCAGATATTTATTTTTTTAATTTTCATAGAGCTGCCTGTTATTTTGACATGCACAAATTAGAAACCCTGCCCACACGCTGACTCCTGGCTCGTTCCCAATAATTCTTTTATGGTATGGGTTAGGGTTGGACACAATGATTTTAGCACAGTGTCCTGAGTCTTAACTTTTCCTCTTCCTCACAATTAAATTTCACCATTTAATGTCGCAAATATTTAAAAATGGATGTGACCTTTACCCGCAGAAGAGGTTATCAGCGAGGCACCAAACCATAATGGAGTGTTTCACCCTTTGTCTACCCATACTTTCCAGTTGAGGGGTCCGAGAAAACCAGCATCTCCCCAGCCTTTCCAGCCTTCCAGCTAGTGTCCTGTCATCTATCAATACTGTAAAAAATTTATACGAAAAATTCCCCTGAAAAGATCTACTTGTTAACATGGCTGCCTAAACTGTCAGAATGTAGTTTTTGAATTATAAGAAGTTTGACCAAACTGAAGCTGCCAGGATGCTGCTGCAGAACTGCTTGTTAGTCAAATAGCTCCATAAAATCCCTTCCCTCTGATGGCAGCTTGTTTAACACCTATGTGCATGCATTTCTATAACTCTCTGAAACTGAAAAGTTGACTTTCACTCCCACCTCACATCATAAATGATCTGCTGTTCAGAGATGAGAGAGGGAATGTTGGGTCTGAACTTGTCTCTCAAGCCCCCCTTCTTACATTCTGTCCGAAAATATGTGCTATTTTATTTTTTATTCTCTTGTTTGGGATGGCACATATTACAAGCAACTTCTTTTCAAGTATAACCCAACCCTAAAAGGTTTGGTTGTACTGCTGTTATATATTACTAGTAAAGTGACATTCAGATGAGCTGTGAAAATACATCTACTGATGCCATTTGACACATCTGCAGTGATTTTCCTGGAATCATTGGGTGTTTCAGGTCTTTAAGCAACATACACACTCCTCCAGGTGACCCAACCTTTTGTCCAGATGGCCTACAGCCACCTTGAGTCTCTGCCTACTGCTTCCACTGCTTTACAGACGGCTCTCCTTCTCCTCTCTGCATCAATGCTCAAAGAACTGAGTTCTGGTTTGATGCAAAACTCAGCACCCACTTCTCCAGGGAGGCAGCATGACTTCCACCCTGCTTGCTGGCAGTCGCTGACAAGTCCTGCATACTTGGAGAGTTTCATCCCTGGTATTCATTACCACTTAAGGGTCATTTGGAGAATTTGGACAGGATTAATCTGTAAGAGCTAAAATGTTCCTCCAGAAAGTATGCAGAACACAAAGTTCTTTACAGCAACCAAAAGTAGAAAAGTTTTAAGCTACAAGTTGATGTTGTCACCCGGTTCTGGACATCACCTGTAAACTGACATTTACTGTTCAACCACTAGAGGTCAGGTTATGTTAGTAATTCAGTGTTTTAATAAAGGAAAGGAAAATATTTTAATCACATGACTGAACTAAAAACAGACATTCTGATTTTAAATTCTTCTGATGTTACTAAATATGCTTAAATTGATTTATCTGTTCGCTTTGGTTGTCAGAGGCTTTCACTCGTCAAATGATCTGACCTCTTGGTTCTATAAGGTAATTCCTTGCACATAACATAGTCCAAAATGAGGAAGAGAAGATAAACTGTCAGCTGAAGGTGTCTTAAGCAAACAACATATTTGATTTTTTTTTTTTTTTGATTTCCACAATGCTCTTGCTCTGTTTTTCTTGAGAGGAGACATTTGGCTCGCTTTCTGTTGCGTACGTGCGGCTCAGCGCGAACACGAGCCTCCTATCCTCTGCTTTCTGTTGTCACAGCAGTCGCTGTGCCTACCAACTTAATCCCCTCAGCTACGGATGAGCGGGCCAACAAGTAAGTGGGCAGCACCTGAGTCTGCAGTTATCAGTTTTCCCAAGTGTACCAGCTCTCCCTTGGAGCACATACCTCACATTCAGTCTCTCCCCAACTCTTTACTGCTCTCTCCATGTGGAAATCAAAACTCTTCTAAATGACCTTTTGTGCCTCAGACATGTCGAAAGGTTTTTTTTTTAAGCCAGAGTATGTATTGCAGTGTCTTCTGTCTCAAAGGTTTGATTGATCTACACCATTCATTTTAGAGCAATAAACGTTATTTCTCCGTTCTTTATTGTACCTTTTCCGATTGCCAGAAACAGCTGTACTACCAACGCCCTTCTTAGGCTGCCAGCTTCCTTCTTTCTTCTGGGAACAGTATTCATGAATCCCAACATGACACTTGTAGATGGAAGTTCATGATTTTCCCATCAATGCCCAGCATTGGCACCTTCACCGTTGTCTCCATTTGTCTGGATTTCTTGAGAAAAGAATAACCTTATCCAGAAAGTTGATTAAGTTGGGGCTGGCCGACTGGTTAGAGACCTTCAGCACAAAAGTTGATCTGAACAATTTTTCCTTTTTTAACTTAAAGTGGCCTCATGCTACTGGAGAATCTTGCACATTCTCACGGTCCGTTTTTGAATCCGAATATTGCACTGATATAAACCATTTTATTTTTTAATATTTTATCACAGTATTACTGTACTATTACCAAACAGTTTTACATAATTTCCAACCTTAACGTGTTTACTCATATGAGTATTATTACCCATAGTTTTTGGGCTATTATTGCCTTGTTGGATAAATTCCAGAGAAGTATTACCCATATATACCCATTGTTATTACCAAGCTATTACTTAGTCATTACTTTGGTGATTACATGGTAGTACATAATTATTACCTCTTTATTACCACACCATTACCCCAATATTACCATCTTATGACCGTCCTGTAATGTAAAGTGTTACCCCTGTGCCTCCTGTAATGTTGTTTCTCACAGCCAGGTAAGCCAATCTCTATGGAAGCACATACAATAACATAGAACAAAACTATAAATCACAAAAGGTGGGAATTTCTTGACTCCCTGTGGTGCGAGAATCTTAAATAAAATCACATAGTGTGTGAAACTGTTTTTGTAACTTATAGTGTGTGCATTTTCACGATTCAAGGCAATATGATCTGGTCGTATGTTAGATGAAACCCAACTTCAGTCCGATTTGAAAAGGTTTGTACTCTGAGACTGGCCCCAAGGGGTTTCAATGGGAATTTCACTATGTTAGTTGTGATCACTATTGTCACCACCTAGATGACTGCACTGTACCAGCTCAGGCCGAATCATGCTTTAATTGTACTTTTCCATGGCAGCTGTGTTTACATTCTTTCACTTACTTCGTGATATAGAGTGACGAAGGGCTTAACTCGCTCATACAAGAATTGCTCATTCATTCGTACAGAGTGTCAACCACAGGGAACAGAGGTCTGCAGTGTGGAAGTCTGCAAATGAAATAGAGAAGAGTCTGTCTTCAATATGTCTCATGATGTCGTCAGTCTTCACAAACTCTACTGACATCAGAAAGTTTAAGGATTAAACTGAAGAAGCCCAAATTGGCCCATCACAGTTCTGTTGGTCTCTATTAATGTCTTGACTTGCATAGGTGAAGATTTGGGGTGGGATGCTCGAGAAATCAACCCCTAAATATCCAGAACATGTTCATTTTTCCCAACAATAAAAACATGAAAGAAATAGGGGGCATTTATTGCATTTATTTATTATAGCTTTGGTATTCCATGAGCTTCATTTACATGAGACTAGCCACCATAACTGTACAGAAAACACCTGCTTAATATGTTTGCGACCTTCAGTTGCTCGTTGGCCAACACATCTAGCAAAGCCTGTGACAAGGCTTTTATGCAAAGCCAAGGAACCTAGCAGCTCATTTTGTCTCATCTTGGTCACAAACAACTGATTGTAAGCTGTGTTTCCCTTGAGATGTGTAGGGATTAACTGTTACTGTGAATATCTTTGAAGGGGGGAAACAAAGTTTTTGCTGAGAGCGGTTGTGCGTTTTAGTATTTGCTCTCTCAGAGAAACAACAGTCATATGTAGTTCACAGATTGCTCCAATTGAAGTTAAAACGTCTAATGTATTCTGAACCTGTTTATTAACCTGCCTCTGAATTGCACCTTTCAAAAATATTTTTAGAGTGTTTGTTCTACTATTTCTTGATAAAAAATATTAACATCTCTTTTCATGTTCTTGTTGAACACTGTCGCCTCAAGGCAAGAAGCTTGTAACTAGTGGCTAATCCTCCTTTTCGGAGTTCTCTTTTCATGAATGCGTTCAGGAAAAGACCATTCTATCCAAGGCCTTTTATCCAAAAGTATGTACTTTTATCTATGTGTGTCTGTTTGATTCTGGATAAAATGAGAATCAAAGTTTTCATTTTTTACTGAGTATTGAGACTATTATTCTACCAAACAACCAGATGTATCTTCAAAGGAACAAACAAAATACAGTTTATGATGGTGCAAAATCCAATAAAAATATGGAAGTACCATAGAACCAGAACATGAAGCAATAAGCATTCAGTTTCATCATATTTCACTTTGCAACAGAGAACCCCTAGTGTCGAATGAGAAGTTGAATAGATCCACACAAATCTGTACACTTAATTAAATTAACTGTTACAAATTCTTCTGCAACTTCAACAAACACCTCCATGCATTTATCGACATCCCTTCCAATCCCCATGGTGTCACATCAACTATGCCCTCAATTTAGTAAACCGAGTGCACACCGGTATAAATGGCTCTGTATTTGTTCCTCGTGTACTGTGCCAAAATCTTGCATGTGGCTTTGATCGTCATCATTTTCTCTGAATCCAACAAACTTCTACACCTCAAAGTGTAAACCGTAATTGGTCGAAGCTCACTATAGCCGGTTGGATTCATCTCTTTCTCACCTACCCGAGCGGGTTTTTTTTAGGTTATATTTTTTACTTGTAGTGTTCTCTTACACCGGCAGACAGATTTTATCCTTGTACTTTCGGTTTGTGCTGCTGTGCGTCACCTGATCTAACACTGTCCTCTCCTTTTTGAGGGCGAAAGTAGCGACCTCATTTTAGATTCTAAAAATCGAGCCAATCTGTGTTTGCCTATGAGTCAAGACTGATGATTCAATTGCCATGAATTTCCCCGAACTAATATTTTGCAAATTTCTTATATTTATTACATTTCCCAGTGAGTGATGTAAAGTCTCTAGTATTGGTTGTTATTTTTCCACTGGCTAGATGTAACACATCTTTCATATATATTCAACATTGCTGCACTTAGGTGCCCTAAGGTGCCCTAAGTGCAGCATATATACTTAACCATATATATGTGTGTGTGTGTGTGTGTGTAAATATATGTGTGTATATATATATGTGTATATATATATGAATCAATATCTCTATATTTTTTTTATATACGTATGTGTATATATGTATATAAAGCTATATGTATATAGAGCTCTCCTCTCCAGTACCCTGGCGTAGACCTTCCCAGGGAGGCTGAGGAGTGTGATCCCCCGATAATTGGGACACATCCTCTGGTCCCCCTTCTTGAAAAGGGGAACCACCATCCCAGTTTGCCACTCCAGAGGTACTGCCTGCGATGTCCACGCGTTTCAACCATGACAGCCCTACAACATCCAGAGCTTTCAGATAATCAGGGCGGATCTTATCCAACCCCGGGGCGCTGAAGGGCCGGGGCCGACTGTAAGTCTTCTTCCATGGTCTCACCGAAATTCTCCCACGATCGGGTTTTTGCCTCTGTGACTGCCACAGCCAAGTGTCGCTTGGCCTGCCGGTAGCTGTCAGCTGCTTCATTGGTCCCACAAGCCAGCCATGCGCTGTGGACTCCCTCCCCCGGAATCCCCGGAACGCGGTTGAAGCTCTACTGGAGGTGGGAGCTGAAGACCATCCTGACAGGGTCCTCGGCCAGAAGTTCCCAGCAGACCCTCACTATTCGTTTGGGCCTACCACGTTTGTCCAGCTTCCTCCCCCACCATCTGATCCAACTCACCACCAGGTAGTGATCGGTTGACAGCTCAGCTCCTCTCTTCACCCTAGTGTCCAAACATGCGGCAGATCAGCTGATACAACTACAAAGTCGATCATCGATCTGCGACCGAGGGTGTCCTGGTGCCAAGTGCACTGGTGGACACCCTTATGTTTGAACATGGTGTTCGTTATGGACAAACTGACTAGCACAGAAGTCCAATAACTGAACACCACTAGGGTTCAGATCAGGCCGTTCCTCCCAGTCACGCCACTCCAGGTCTCGCTGTCATTGCCCATGTGTGCATTGATGTCTCCCAGTAGGACAATGGAGTCCCCAGTTGGGGCGCTTTCCAGCACCGGTACCAAGGACTCCAGAAAGGATGGATACTCTGAACTGCTGTTTGGTGCATAAGCGCACACAACAGTCAGGATCCGTTCCCCAACCCAAAGGCGCAAGGAAGCAACCCTTTCATCCACTGGGGTAAACTCCAATACATGGGCAGAGAGCTGGGGAGCTATAAGTAAGCCCACACCAGCCCGCCGCCTCTCACCTGAAGCAACTCCAGCATAGTAGACTGTCCAGCCCCCATCGAGAAGGCCCCGATGCCTTCGGGGCCTTCTCGATGGGGGGCTGGATGGGGGCTGGAGTACCTCCGGGCAGGGTACTCGAGTCCTTGATTTTTCATCTCATCAGAGGTCTTGACTGCTCTTTGTCTGACCCTTCCCCTAGGACCTCTTTGCCATGGGAGACCCTACCAGGGGCAAATAGCCACAGACAACACAGCTCCTAGGATCACTAGGGAACTCAAACCCCTCCACCACGATAACCACGTGGCGGTTGTCGGAGGGGTGTATGTATACGTATGTGTATGTATATATGTTTATATGTATAAATATATGTGTATGTATATGTATGTGTATATATGCATATATATATGTGTATATGCATTTGTATATGTATATATATGTTTGTGTATATGTATATATATAAATGTATATATATGTGTTTGTATATGTATATGTGTGTATGTATATATATGTATGTATATATATCTGTATATGTATGTATATATGTATACAACTATATATATATATATATATATATATATATATATATATATATATAGAGACTGGTGGTTTCTAATTTTTTTTTTCCATATTTTTGTATAGACAGCCGGATTCATGCATGTATATGTCTTCTTGGAAATAAATTTTGGCTGTTTATACTACTCATAGGATGATGAAGAATTATTTTCATGAGAGGCCTTGCAGCTGTGTGAACATGGAAAAATTAAAGTTGCGCTTGACTCGATCTCAACTTGGAGTCATGCGTGTTATTCAACCAAACTGAGAATATACTGGATTCAATTTATTTAGTAGCAGACTTTTTTTTCAGGTTGAGTTGTTCTCAACTCCATGAATGTTTCTGAATGTCTTAACTCGATGGTCCTCCCATGGAGATTTGGACCTGTGCTAACACTACAGAGCTGTTTTTCTGTGAACAGATCTTGATTTTGTTTATCTTGCACTTGAGGCCTTTTCAGACTGGAACCTTTTCATGTGTCTAAGCACCAAGTTCTAAGAACTTGCAACTTTTTTTAATCTACATTGCAAGAGCGAGGAGTATAGTTCCTGGAAAAGAATCTTGAGGTACTTTCGAAACTGGATAGCCCTAACATGGAACAAAACAAACACTAATGTCTGTGAAATTGTTGTTGTACTTTGCGGAGATGCTGGCGGTGCACATGCAGGCAAAAAATATGCCACTTGAAGATATTAAAGCTCTTGGAAGAAGTCCAGTTGCAATTTCCTCTCAGTCAACTCGTTCTTACAAAATGATAAAAGATTCACATACAGTACAGTCCTGTGTTATATGCTTTTGAGCTCCCCTCCTGGTTTGTGTGTTTATCTAATACTGGACCATGTTAGATTCTCAAAAAATTTATCACAAAACAAAAGCAATTCAAATAAATGCATAATATAATATGCAACACATATTTTAAATAATAATTGTACCTTAAAAGTTCTCTCATACAAAACATATTTGCCCCCAAAGATAATAAATCCAAAAATCTACCGAACTGCATTAATAACTGGTTCCAGCCGGCCTAAATCCACCCAGAACTGATCACTACCAGATCTGTTCAGTAACATCAGCTCAATAGACCATTTTCCGAAGCGGGGAGTTGGCTTGTAGCTCTCACCAGTAGTACACTATGCCAAATTAAAAGGAATTCCAGAAGAGATGATAACAAAAAAGAGTCTGGGAGGGGCTCCACAACTATTTTAAAACTCGGGGACTCCAATGGTTCACAGCGAGACATATTATCTCCAAATAGAGACAACTTGGGACAATGGTGAACCTTCATAGAAGTGTTGGACCTCCCAAAATACCTTGAAGAGCACGATGAAGTCTCATTCACGAACTCGCAAAAGTCCAAGGAGCTTCAGTCATCTTTCTCCTCAGTCAAACTCGGCAATCAGCAAAAATGTCATCCATGGGGAATGGAAAGAGGAGGCCACTGCTGAAACCAAAAAGACAGTAAGGCTCGGATGAAATTAGGCCTAACACACCTTGATTGGCCTCAGTGCTTTAGAGAGAATATTCTATGGACTGAAGATTGGAAGGGTAAACTGTTTAAACGAGATTGGAAGGGTAAACTGTTTAAACGACAGGGACCCAGTTACATCTGGGGTAAACCAAACACAGCATTTTACAAAAGAAAATTATAGCTACAGTCAAACATGGAGGTGGCATCCAGTCCATGTGATGACGCCTTAGTGAAACCCGATGGCAAATACTGACAGATTGTGAATGCAAATTTGGCCCCTACCTTTAAGAAAAGGTGGTAATCTCTAGACAATATTATTTTTACTTCGATCCACAAAGATTGCCATAAAACAAAATCCAACTCTAGTTTGGCATCATAAATAGCTGTGAATGCATTATTCTACATCTTTAAATCCTAACGTCTTAACATTGCATGCATCGTAGCAGTTAAAAGAAGTACTTTTTTTTCAAGGTGGCAACTTGCCTGTAAAACTGCAAGTTTTTACGACCGTGCTAATAAATCAGCATTGGTAGTAATATATGTGCTGGAATAGGGGGAGCGAGTTAATTTAAGTAACATCTCCCATTAGGGGTAATGGTTATTATAAATGGCGCGTATCAAGAGGTGATAAAAAGCCTTGTTTTACCAGCCGATGATGAGGTGTCAGTCAACGGTAACAACATGGTTCCTACGTTCTCAAAGGTTTCATTGGAAAGCTCATAGAGACAATTGACTATTGACACCTGCAATGACTATATGACATATGTTTCATTGGGGTGTTTTTTTGGTAAAATAGCTTCTAGCGGTTGCCAAGTTTTCAAATGTTTTATTGCTGGCATGTAAAACTTCATGAAACAATGTGAACTGTCTCTTGCTGATTTTCAAATGGAGAGTTTATGGGGGTGATGTTCCTGCATGCATCCATGACAAAGACATATGTTGTTAATCTAGAAAATAAGAGGATATACTATATATATTATATCATATGTAATATTCAATCACATCACTCTATGGGGCGGTTTACAGAACAATGGTTTTTACATAAAAGGATTAACTTTGTGACATCTGTGTTTTAGGGGCCTGAAAACACAAACGTTTGAGGTCAGGTCACAGAGTGTAATCTTTTGAAAGCACCCCTGTTTGTGTCTCAATGTAAACCACCGAGACATTGATATCCCACCCCACTCTGCGGGCGGCTGTCACAACTTCAATGTTTGTAGCGCAGCCTTTCAGCCTAGATACTTATGAACGATTAATTGGCAAAATCATCAACAACCAAATCACCAGCCAGTTGGTGATATCTGACTGGCAGAGCTCTTGACTCCGCTCCATGGTGCTGCTACAACCGGAATCGTGGTTCGAACTGGATCCCACTCCAATCTGGGGTCTGCAGACTTTAAATGAGGGAGGACAAGCCTATGCTTCCAGCAGCGGCAGCCAGTCTCACAGAGGAGGCCACACAGTCTGATTATCCTCTATGGTCTAAACAAGTCGACGAAAGACAAAAAACATGGTGGCAGTACCATGAACCTGTCAGTGGTGTCGAAGCTGCTACAGAACCATTTTAGAATTATTATTGGATTTTAAAAGAGAGCGCTATTTAGATCATGTTGTTTGAATTCCTTTATTTATTTATTTTAATTTCAATAGATATATGGGCGAAAGAAATATTTTGCAAGGACAATTTTTCCTAATACCATGCAGCCCTAATGGGTAGGGCAGTTTGATGAATGTACTGTTGTGAGAGGATTGCTGCATAGAACCCTGACTCCAAAAAGATTGACTATGTTAACATTCACACTAATATTCCACTGCGATTCTGAATATGACATTAATCCAAGTTCTATACAGTACATTTAACAGCATTTTGCTCATTGGTTTGGGCATTCTGCATTAAGGAATTTCATATTAAGACATGTGAGATGTGCTGATAGAAGGTTGCCAGTTTTTTTAGGGCCATTGTTTGACCTGTGTACTGTGCATTCAAACTATGTGTCTCAACAGGGATTTTAACCGCAGAAACTGTTTAAAACATTATGAATGACACAAGGATAACTATTTTATTGATAGAAGATTGGATTTAAGTGAGGAGAATAATGCGTCTTTAATCAGGAACATATTAAATATTCAGCCGGCTATGCAATCGCCAACGGGGGCATATAGGGTTACCTTCGTACATGACGGGAATAGTCTATCCACAGCTCCTAAAAAACAGCTGGATAGAACAGAATAAAAATTCCTGCGTGCTTTGTAGAGGCCATAAAGATACGCATCTCATGAATGCATGTATTTAATTTGCTTCTTTTTTTCTCCAAATTGCGGGTCATTATGGACAAAAATGTTGATCTATCTCCTTTACCTACTGAATCATCTTATGAGGCCTTAGCCTAACGTGATTCAAAGTGTAAGTGATGGTCAAACTGTCCGGCGTGAGATGTTAAGACTGCCATCGAATAGCTGATATGTAGAGGCTTAGACCCCCTAACCCAGTTAAGAGAGTTCCGTTCCAATTTGACACAGTTGTCTTCCTTCATTTCTCTCACAAAGCATCTATATATTGGGTCCAGATTGTGGACATTGTTGTCTTCACTTGAGGTTTCCTTTTCCTTAAAATGCAGATGTTAGATGTACTGACCTGAGCTGGCTCCCTGTGCAGAGCTATGCTCTTGTGAAGTGGTAGTTTAGGAGCCCCTATAAACAGATCTGTTCAGTCCTTGCAGCATTGAGCAGCTGAAACCAGCGCTCAGTATGTGTTTGGGTGTTTTGTCCTCAGAATTAACCAGTTTTGGTGTGAGGGTGTTGATGAGCTTGAAGTAAACCGGGATGTTGAATTTTGATAAAGTTCTTTGTAGATACTCTAGTTACATATAGAATGGCCTTGTTGTTGCACCTATCGTTCTTTTCCTCTGTAGAGTTTCTCTTCAGGGGTTTCTTTGCTGTCTAGACTAAAGTACAGTTGGGTAGCCACAAGTTTTCGAAGCTTTCTTGCTATTTGTATGCTCCCTTTCGTTTCCCTTTGCATTCGTAGGGACATTATCAGAATGAGACAATATCCTTATAACGGCAGAAGGAAATTAACCAATGCGGAAATGAAACATTTAGCAACATTCATTCATCCATTTTTTCTTCTGCTTATCTGGAGTTTGTATTGTGGTGTGAGCAGGCCAAGACATTCGGAGGCATTCCCAGTACAGGTGACATCAGTAACCCTGCAGCAAATTCTAGGTGTACACTAAGGTCTCCTCCAAGGTTGACATGCTTAGAACGGGAGGCATCCTTATCAGATGCCTGAACCATCTTAGCTCTCTCCATATATCTCAACTCCTCACCTTTTTAAGGCTGAGCCTAGTCACCCTATAAAGCAGGGGTATTCAACTAAAATTTTAAGAGGTCCAGTGAGAGAAAATTTCCTCAAGCGAAGGTCCGAGCATCATAATGTCAAACATTATGAATTAGTGTGATTG
>VRLP01002934.1:0-74839 GCA_009660295.1 Lophius piscatorius
GATGAGAGTTCGTAAACACGAACACATCACCCCTGTTCTTCATTCCCTTCATTGGCTTCCCATCTCCACCAGGATTGATTATAAGATCTCTCTCCTCACTCACCACTGCATCCATGGTAACGCACCCCCCTACCTGAAAGAACTACTCACCCCACTGACCTCAAAACGATCCCTCCGTTCTACCTTATCATACCGCCTCCTCCTTCCCCGGACTAAGCTCAGCACCATGGGTGATCGGGCTTTCTGTTCTGCTGCCCCTCGTCTGTGGAATGCCCTCCCTGACCATCTCAGGGCTCCACAGACGACTGACACATTTAAAAACGGACTTAAAACTTTCCTTTTTAGCAGAACCTATAACCTTAATTAACATTGCTGCTTTTTGGTAAGGCTTTTATTTAGTTATTATTTTATTTTTTATTGATGCTTTTATCTGCTTTTGCTTTGTAGCACTTTGATATTTTATCCAAATGTAAAGTGCATTATAAATTAAATGTATTATTATTTTATTATTAAGTTAACAGGAAGTCCTGGTGCCACAGTTGTCCAGGTTACCCAATCAGCGACTTGCAGGTATAAGCATATCCCCACCAAGAGGAACCCAGGGGACATGGCACCTCCCCCATCAAGACAGGGGGTCCCAAAGGGATCAACACAACATTAACATCTCAGGAAGAAAGAACCCTTAATAAGTAGTTACAATATTGTTTAATAGTAATATAATTGTAACAAGACTATTGCAACATCAAAGTGACAAGAATACAGACACTTGTCATTCTATGCTGGGGTGTGGGAAAACACATATCCCACAATGCCTGAGGAGCCCTCAAATTTTGTATGTACGACCTCTACAGCAACACATTATCGATGACGAAAGCTACTCACATGACCTACCAGATTTTGTGGAGGTTCGCTTTCCGTCAGAACATCCCGTAACACAACTAAAGGGCCATGCATTGTACGCCCAAAAACCAAACCATGATGGATAAACCCAGTACTTTTCTGCACAGCATCGCTGGCTGCCAACATAAGCCATAAAAGTGCCTCTTCCCAGTCTTTTTCATTACATATGCTTCTGTCTTTACAGTTTGGTGGAACAATTCAAGTGCACCATTGCTTGGAGCTTGATGCAATGGTGAATGGTTCTGTTCTACCCCAAGCTGCTGCAGAATCTGCTGAAACATGCGAGGGGTGAGGTTAGCACCAGGATTCTTTTGGATCACCTTTTGGATTCCAAAAGTGGAGAGGAACTGAGTAAATGCCTGGACTTTAGACTTAGATTGATTGCAAGGGAAATGCAGCAAGATGCCTCGTTACCAGGCACACCACAGTGAGCATCTAAGCACAACCTGACCCGTAGAGAGGTAGTGGCCCCTCACAACCCACAATCAAATGCTCAATTGGCTTACTTATAGCTGGAATTGGGCGGAGAGGTACAGGTTTAATAACCATGCTCTGTATACCGGTGACACAGCCCCTGAACCCAACGCCATATCCTTCAACACAAAATTCCTTGTTTCCTAAGTTATAATGAATGAGTATTTTCTACCTGTGTCACAAAGTACCTAAATTAGAACACGTCTATCAGTTCCAGCTAACGCCACAAAAGCATCGGCAATAAATTACTCAAAACCAGAATCACCAATCAGTTCCGCACACACAGATCTCTTCTGGGAAACTGGAGCACAACATAACTGGAGCATGATGTGGCTGCCCCTGTCTCTTCGTTTGTTGTGTGCCAGTGCCTAAACTTTTGCCTATGGGTTTCAGGGACCAAATCATGCTTTAAGCACAGCAGATTTCCCCATTTTATTATCCATGTTTTCCTCAGCACATACGTCTGCATAGTCCTCTTGTGCTCTCCCAGTGAGGACGCACTGAACAGGAGCATTGTCCACATCTGGCAATTTTCTAGCCTCAGCAACACGGTCAAACAGAAAGAAAAGTATCATGGTCCCTCTCATTAAACTTGGGAACCACGCACAAGTGAGCAGCAATATAACACCATCTGACAGAGCATCAACAGAAACAGAAAAAATAATTCCTCCTGAAGAAATGTCACTCTCTCTAATTAACTACAAATTAATTTTTTTTTTTGCATACACATAAGCTCGCTCTATTGTTCGAAGGTTAAACCTTTGGGCACACCCGCCGGCACATGCCCTGGCACAACAATACCCCCTTAGTGTAAATAAACCTTGCTCAAATAAAGATGACAAAAGATTTTTCAGGTGTTCTTTCTGAATTTCTTTACTACAATTACATCATAATGGTCTGCTATTTCACAGCCATTCACAAATTCTCTATTAGGTGCATCAAAAATACGTAATAAGGAAGCCTTTATTACTGTTAATAACCACGGTGTTCACAGTCAGAAACACATTTAAGAGGTTTTTTAAGTGACTCATGATGCCTGTTTGTTGTCCTCAAAAGTCCTTTCAAAAGGGATACTTGTTAGGTCCAATGTCAAAGTCCACCTTTTCCATCTTCAGAGTAAGCCCCATATGTGTCGCTCATCATTGATCTTTCAGCTCCTCGCAATTTTTCCATTCAGAGTAGAACTGGCTTATTTCCTACAGAAACTTTTTCCGTGTTCTACACTTCTGTAGATATCACCTTACAGATGATTAAGTTGGGTTGGTGAATGGCTTTGAAAATGAAACATTACAGGTGCTTTCAAAGTCATGCCCTTTCATCCTTGACAATGGCATCTTTGGCCTTTATCATGAGTTAGGTATACTTCTTTCAGAAGAGAAAACCAAAGGTCCTTCCATACATTTCGCATATCTTGGCATAACCCTCGATAGTGTTTTAATGCAAGCTTCACCACCACAAGAAAAGCTGTCTCAAATCAGATCAGCTATCAAATGTGTTTCTACCGCTGCCTGTCTCTCAAAAGGGATCTCTTATCGCTGTTAGGTCACCTTAACTTTTGCTATGTCATCATCACTCACGGTCATTCATTAATGCAAAGTGCATTTGCAAAAAGCAAAAAAAATTTCGCAAAATGACTTCTCTCGGCGAGAACACTTCCAAATGACAAAGTATGTCATTCAAGCTAAAAAACACAGGAAACTCATTGAAAATTTTACTTGCCTTCAAAAAGAGCCAAATAAGACTAGAACTATGCTTGGAACTTGTTTCTCAGTAGCTAGTATTGGCTAAATCTGGTAAAAATCTAAAAACTACAATGCTGTTAAATGAAGGCTGTCATTCAAATATGCCTTTTTGGGCTTTGCTAAGTGAGTCCTCAGATTCCCTCGTTTTATTTTTATTTTTTTACGAATCTAGTCCCTTCTTTTGGCTTTGAAGGATTCTTTATCAATGAACGGTTTGCAGGTGTTTGGCCAGCTGGAAATCAGTCCCTTAACTATTCCAAATCCACTCTCTATGAGCTTTACCCCATTGTTGAGGATCTTTTGCACTCTGCCTCTCATTTCACATCCTCAAATTAAATGTTATTGGCTGTGAGTTTCAGAGCTGCCCATCCCTGCCCAGACCAAACCACTTCCCCAAGATCATGGTCTGAGAGTGTGGCATCTCTCGTCCTAGGGAGCGATCACTCCAGAATCATTCATTTGACAAGCTCGTCCCCGGTCACATTTCTTCTGTTGTAGTGCAACACAAGTAACAGGAGAGGGAGAGAGCTCACAGTGCAAACCATTGTCTGTTATAACTTGCTCTTTCTAGAAAATTAGTTAGCTGGAATGCTGTTGGTAAGCTCACCAGCCGCTGTGGCTAGCTCACTGTCCACCAAAACTATGCATATGTCGTCCCTGACAGAAAGGATATATCCGGGAAAAGTTATGTCCACAGTATTTTTGGACATCTCATAATCAACTTCAGTTGATTAATATGCACCAAATTTGGACCGAGGATTTGGCAGTTATGTATGAAAAGTAGTTTTTCTTAAAAAACTCTCCCTGGTTGGTAAAATATAAACTGTTAAAATAAATCACAATGAATACATTTACATAGAGTGGTACCTCCGTTTACGAGCTTAATTCGTTTCCGAGAACTTGCTCGCAAACCAAAAAACTCGTAAATCGAAATGAATTTCTCCATTCAAATGAATGGAAATCCAATTATTTCGTTCCATATCCCAAAAATATTCATATAAAAAATCTTTTCCATTTTATTTTATACAGAGTGAAAGTAATTTTACGTACAAATAGAAATGATAAATTATATAAAAGCTTGCAGATTCTGGCTCACTTAACTTTATCTCACTCGATTCCTTCCAAACCTAAGCGGACACGACCGTGCGGATACTATTCTGCACGCTTTTTTAAAGCGCTTCCCAGAAATCTCACAGCAAGAGGTTGAGTTTATCATCATGACGATGAAACCCTCCACTTGTGCTCTCGACCCCTTTCCTATAGCCCTAGTGAAAAGTAACGTCTCTTCCATCAGTCCCCTGACCACCGCTGTAATAAACCAATCCCTCCAGGCTGGCTTTGTTCCATCTGCCCTAAAAGCCGCCATAATCAGACCACTCCTCAAAAAACCTACTCTTAATAAAGATGTTTTTTGCAAATTACAGGCCCATTTCCAAACTCCCCTTCCTCTCCAAAGTACTGGAAAAGTAGTTGCTGCCCACCTCCAGGACCACTTCAAATACAACAACATCTTGAAACCTTTCAGTCTGGTTTCCGTTCCGCCCACAGCACAGAAACAGCTCTGCTTAGAGTCACAAATGACCTATGGATGGCAGCAGATGCTGGTTCACTTTCCCTCTTGATTCTCCTTGATTTGTCTGCTGCCTTCAACACTGTTGACCATGAAATACTCACCTAAACCGCCTACATCACACCATTGGACTCACTGGCAACGTCCTATACTGGTTTCAATCCTACTTCACCGACAGAACAGAATACGTTTCCCTTTGAAGTTCAAGGTCCCGTCACACACCGTCACTTTTGGGGTCCCCCAGGGATCGGTCCTTGGCCCCATTCTCTTCTTACTGTACATGCTCCCCCTTGGCCATGTCATCAGTCGATATGGACTCTCATTCCATTGCTACGCTGATGACACGCAAATCTACATAAAAACTGACACATGTTCCTCCGCAGCCTCTCCATTCTCATGGTCATCCTCATCTCCCCTGTCAACTCTCCGCGCTTGTCTGGAGGAGATAAAGGTGTGGATGAAAAACAACTTTCTCCAGTTGAAGAGCTCCAAAACCGAAGCAATTTTAATTGGCACCCCATATCAGACCCAGTCTTCCTCCATAACCAGTATTACCTTCTCTGGTCACGACATTCCCCTCTCTTCATCAGTCACCAACCTCGGTGTAAGATTCAACCCTCAACTCACTTTTGAATCCCACATCAAACACATCCGCAAGATCTGCTTTCATCATCTCAGAAATATTTCCAAACTCCGTTCTACACTCACCTTGAGTGATGCTGAAAAGCTGGTCCACGCGTTCGTCTCCTCCAGACTGGAGAGAGACTTAGATCCCTCTCCTCACTCACCAATGCATCCAATGCAATGCACCCCCCTACCTGAAAGAACTACTCACCCCACTGATCTCAACACGATCCCTGCGTTCTACCCACTCATACCGCCTCCTCCTTCCCCCGGACTAAGCTCAGCACCATGGGTGATCGGGCCTTCTGTTCTGCTGCCCCTCACCTGAGGAATGCCCTCCCTGACCATCTGAGGGCTCCACAGATGACTGACATATTTAAATAAGGACTTAAAACTTTCCTTTTTAGCAGAACCTATAACTTTAATTATCATTGCTGCTTTTTATTGATGTTTTTATATAGTTATTATATTTTTAATTGATGCTTTTATCTGCTTTTACTTTGTAGCACTTTGAGATTTGATCCAAATGTAAAGTGCGTTATAAATTAAATGTATTATTATTATTATTATTCTGCGAGTGTATGACGCTAACTGAGCGAGCGCTAGGGAGGTTGACCTAAAATCCTTTTTTTTTTGCGTTTTAGTCTTTTGGCGAACAAAGGAAGCCCACACTCGCGTCTTCCACTTGTTCAAAGAGGATGGTTGTAAACCAAAGCAGAGCACTCGTATACCATCAAGTTTCTTACAAGATACAGGTAGTCGTTGGTATCGGGAAAAATCCGTGAATCGAGCAAAAAAAAACAACACACGTATATCAAATCACCGCTCATAAAGCAAGGCACAATTTTTGAAGAATCTTTGGTCGTGAATCAAAATACTCTTAAAGCAAGGCACTCATAAACGGAGGTACCACTTTATATGTTAGGACTTAATTGGACCAATTGTTAAGAAATTATGGCCCAAAGCCATTTGGAGATAATGCATCCCCTAGCATCGGAAATATACAACCGATCGTTACCAAAATGAATTCAGTCTTGTTAGTACTAAAATCTATGAAGGTATAGAGTTTGAAAATAATCAATGACATTTTTTTTGAGTTTGTTCCGGGAAACATAAATTTCAGTTATTCGTGTTGCCTTTAAAAATGAAGTGATAACATTTTCTGGATGTGTTTAAATTAATTAAATTAGATATAGATATTAGAATTAAGAGGGAAGCTTGAAAGGCTAAATCATTGATAAGCATACGGGCAAGTTTTATCACTTCATGAAAAACATTTCTAAACACCCAATTGAGTGGAATTAAGGGATTTCAACAATTTATAAGATTAAGAAAATCTTCATTTAGGGTTCAAAACCAAATTTCCCCGTGTTGAAAATGTGTGGCGAACAGGGACCTTTTACTGTTGACCGGCTTAACGAAGTTTTAGAACAATCAAAATTCCACTTTCACAATTTCAATGTTTATTTTCTTTATAAAAAACTGAATTCGGTGTTCTTGGGGGGAGTGACAGAGATGTACATTGATGAATTGGGAAAAACAGGGATAACTTTTAAATGAGCATAAAAATATTCAAGTTATGTTGAGCAAAAACAGACACATTAATGTACTAAATATATTATGAATTACGTTCATATTTCTGATTGTACTTCTTGTCGCTGCGTTTAATAGAGTCACCATCCTTTTAATGGTCAAATAAAAGAAAGGAGGATAGTGACTCCTCAGTACAGTTAGAGCAGAGGTGTCTCAGGTCCAGGCCGCTGTGACACATGCTGGTTGCTTCCACAGCGGACCCTGGCCTGAACAAGGAAAATTATAAGGCATCAACAGGCACTTAAATAACCTCTTAAAGGAGGAGACACACCCAGAATCACCTGTGCACAATCACACCAATCAAGTTTTACATAAAGGTCAAGATGTCAAGTCTGTGCACAGCATCTTATATGACTTCTTGGTGAGGGAATGGGCCCAGAAAAATATTTTACTACTTCCTGTGATCACATGTCAGAAATATGAACCGTTTCAATCTTTAGAAATATGATAAGTTATACAACCGGGCTCTCTAATTGTCAGTATCACACTGACAATGGACACTATAGATTTGTTTTGCTTGCCGCATGTATGCCATGATTACCATTCTTGAACTGACATGCTATGTAATATTTCCTTGAGTGACCTACTCTAACTATAATGGCTCAGAAAAAAGGCTGCTTCAAGTAACAAATGACCAACATAAATATGCTTTGCCCCTTTCATCTAATTTCCCTACATGATTAGCTGGGACAATTAGTTTCCTTTACATTAAAGGACTCAGTGTAATAACTTAATTGTCAAGCAGACATTACAGTAGAGCTTTTCTTGAGTAATGGCTATGCTGCAAACAGTAGTGCATTAATAATTTTGCCAGCATGTCTAATGATATAAAAACCAGAGTAAATGTCTAATAACCACTTCCAAAACAAACACACACTCTCACACACACAGGAGGAAGACAGATCGTCATACTGAATGTATTTTCTTTTTTAACAATCAAGACGATTAAAAAAAGAAAGGAACCTCGAAAACTAGATTTATAATCTATATCTTTACTTTTTCTGTATATTGGATTCACTGATTAAAAATGTCTCTTTCCATGCTCATACTTGTCAAGGTTTTCAGATTCTCATCTGTATGACTTAATTGAAAATCCTTAAGAATGTTACCAAAATCGGAAAGAAAAACTGAGACATGCAGAAAAGATTAAATGTATCCTACAACTTGCAAAAACTAAAGAAAAGGTAGATGATTCACCTGGTCTTGACCTCCTGCCTACAGCCTATAAGTCACCTGCCATATGCGTTATACTATCTTATATGATGTTGGGACAAGTTTGAAGTAGGCTTTTTATTTCTTTGACAAAGATAGTGGCCCATTTTTTTTTCCTGCATGAAGGAATGCACATCTGTGTACAATGTCTGTAGTGTTACGGAGTCTGGATATCCTGATCTGTCTATTCCAATTAAATTTTCTTCTGTTTATCCGAGATGGTAGCAGGCCAGAAGTATATTCCAGATGTATTCCCTGGCCAGATGAGATACATAATCGCTCCAGCAAGTGAACACCTGGGGATCCTGAGAGAGTCGAAATAAACATGTCCAACTTATCACCCGTACATTGGACATGTTTAGTGACATGAGCAAATTAGGGTTCAGGGTCTTGCTCAAGAACCCTACAACATACTGCCCTTGAGCACAAACCCGCAAAATACCCTTTTAAGGGAAAGCCAAATAATTCATAAGGCAAATGCAGAAGTATATTGTTAAGACAAGAAACTGGTTCTGTGTACCATACTGATAATGTATATGAGCTGGCAGTATGGTTGCTCACATTGTGATAAGATTTGAGGTTTTTTTTCTAGGATCCTTCAGAGATAGCAGTCAACCCAAAGACAGCTGGGATTAGCTCCAGCTTCCCCCACCCTGCAAAGGATAAGTGTTTATAGAGGATGTCTGGATGAAAAAAAAACTTTCAACATAACTTCACATTTAATGTGAGGAGTTCGGTCAGGGGGATTTGCTTGTAGTGTATCATATGCAGAAACAACAGGTGGTTTACTCGCCCTTCATGACACTTGGACTTGTCTTTCTTTTTATTTATTACCCATTCATAGCTTAATTAATATAAATGAATAGTCGAATATAATTTGACTATATTATATAACTTGGCCAACTAGAGGCATGCTGAAAATAAACAACAATATTTATCTTCCAGCCAACAACAAGAGCATTCTTAGTAATCTCGACTCCTTAATAGATTGAAAGCACACATTAAAGCTGCACCCAGCTTGAACTTCTGGCTCTGACTGCAAGTGACAAATAACAGTTTGAACACTGATGGGAAGACTTCTTGTAATATAAAATCAATAAATGCACCCTGTAGTGGTTCTAGGAAACAAAAACACAAGAGAGGCAAGAGTTTTTATGTGTGAGAGAATAATGCTTTCTCTGTTTAGAAAGTACAACTTTATTTACGAAGCACTCCAATAGAAAGGGTAGTTGTAAAATACAGTCTGTAAGTACATGACACTTCCAGAGGAAAACTATTTCACAACGCGGGTGCTTAGATGAGTCATCTGGTCAACAAGAGTCATGAAGAAAACAATATGGGTTCACGGTTCATTGGCCATATCAGTAGCCATTAATGTTCATATTTATAAAGCTTGAGAACTGTGGACAAATTTTCATTTTACAGACATCTTTTCAACTGCAACACTGACAGCTTCACTTATCTACTATGCACGCATATCATACTGTATATAGTAATGGATGACTTGTTTATAGTGTTTGTGATATTACTGTCACTTGTCTCTTTAAAGGGTCACCATTGTTATGATTTTCAAGTCAAGAAAATTGAACAATGGAATTTCTGCACCAGTGTCAGAGGGTGCTTCTTTTTTTTGTTCAGTTTTTAGGACATAAATGCTGACGACGTGTCCAATTTAGTCCAAATTTATTTCAGATGATATGACTCGAGGGGATCTAACTTGTGAACATTATGTTTTACTCGAGTAGTTCAAAGTTCACTTCCTTAGGCAAGTTTTTTTCATGAAAAACACTGTTTTCTGTACATAACTCCAAAACTGTCATATATTTTTAAACAAACAGATTTCAAAGTTGTCATTTAGGGCGTGTTCTTTGATTTGCCATGGTAATGCTAGGTAGACTTGGGCTCGTTCTTAAGGATGGCACGTCCTGCATTAGTGTAGCGTATGAGGAAAGCACTACATTCATATCCTCTATTCCTGCTGAGTGCTAACTTTCTGAAACACACGGTTGTCCTCTACGGCTCTTTATTGAACTATTTTTTTAAAGAAAGAAAGGATGATAGACTTTATGTTCAAGATGAGGAATAGCTATGGTGACTATACTTTTTAAGTATCTATCTTTTTAAGTATCTTAAATATCACTTCCTCCTTTGGTGTTTTCTGGTGTTGTGGTGTGAATGAGGTCCAGGGTCAGTTGTCTGGCGGTAACAGTGTGCCTTATCCACATATGTTTATGGCAGCAGCTTGGATGCAGTCTGTTCGAAAACACAGTTGAATCCTACCTTTATTTCATGACATTGTTTCATTCTTGGTGGTCATATGAGTAGATTTTAATGGTTGTTGAGAGTCTGTTAGTTAATAATGAGTTACTTGAGATATGTGACATCTATTAGGGATGCAGCATAATGTCATTATGTCGAATAAAGCTACAGCCTTAAAGGTTTCAGTGCGTAAATGCTGTTGAAACTTGTTTAAACCACTTTATTCCACTAGATAAATGTTCCTATCTCTTTGAATATGGGCTAGTTACATTGTCTGATGACAACCTGTGGCTATAGATACACTGTGAAGCTATTCGATGGCAGCTTAATTGGAGGAGTATAGCAGGCCCCGTTGGAAAACCAGTTGCTCGCCACTGCAGCTTTAGCATTATTTAATTTACTATTAAATGGACAAAGTATATTCAAGACCTACACCGACATTTAAGATATCATACATGTACTTCCATTCAATTTTAGACATTTTAATAATTATATTTTAATAATTTGTATATGCCATTGGAGATTGGACTCTTTCCTTATCTTTATAGTTGCATGCAATTTACTGTATTTTGACTTACATGTGTAGTTTTTATTTTGAATATCTGTATGCTGAGTAGCTGCAACTGCTAAATTTCCCCTTTTGGGGATTAATAAAGTTTTTCTATCCTATTCTAAGGCCTAATTTCTGAGGATCTAATTTCAGACTTTTTAAGACCTTTGGAGACACTAGAGACTTCCTTTAGTCCTTAGTCCTAACTGACCACCTTAAAGACCTTACAGTGCTCCCTCTGCAGGCACAGGACGTGTACACTCAACGAAACCCTGAAAAAAATAGACTAATTTGCAAAATTGCCGGCCATTAAAATAAAGTATGAATAATTGTTGCCCGGGAGGTTTGTTGTTTGTGAGAATAATTAACAATAAAGCAATTCTGAACTTAAAGTGGCCCCAGTTTCTATATCAACAATAGATCCCATGATTCACTCAGGGTCATGAACCAATACAGTATCACACAACTCTATAGTGTAATTCAGCACTGCAAAGCCTTATCATATCATTCAGTTCATTAGTTTGTTTAAACTCTTTACAGATTTATACATTTTGGCTGCACCAGCAACATTCTTCATCAAAGATATAATAACTGACAATCCAGAAACAGTTGAAAACTAGCTTGTGAAGATGATGGAATGATTTTCAACAAAAGCAGCAGTAAAATAAATTGAATATTGGGTTTTCATTCATCAGGGTTTTCATTCATGATGAAGAATCCTTAGTATCCTGCATCATAATAGATTGTACCAACATTTTGTATTTGCCTCAAGACCTTGCCATGACCCATCTTCACTGGGAGCATACATGTGTAGAGGAAGAATGCAACATCTGCAGCCAAAAAGTAATTAAAATGCACGCATAATGAGGTCCCTGTTGAAATTATATTATTTGGGGATTTTTATTTCCACATCTCGTGGCCAAGCTGACCGCTCAAACTTCTCGGCCTAAAGTGTTTGTGTGTGTGAGTGGCAGCCGTTCCCACTGATAAATCATTAGAGCTATAGCTAGCATGTTAGCTACCCAGGTGTAACAGTACCAGCAACAGCATTATTTCGCCTCTTATCACCAATACACCCGTATAAACTTGCAATAGCCTGAAGCTTATCAGCTATTACACCTCACACACATACACGCAATGTCTGTTTATTTGAGATACACATCCAACACAAAATCATAGCATTTGGCCTAAAACCTTGAGTGCAGTCTCTCTCCATTATTTGATCTAAATGAGAGCGGTTCACATACAGCAAATGGATATAGGGGAAAAACTACAGGACATTTCCTTGAATTACTTTTTCTTTAATTTTATGCATTGGCTTTTACAGAAATGGTTGTGATTTGATGTAAGACTCCTGGTTTGATTGGATGGACTCATTAATATCTCGATATAAAAGGTTAGAGGTGGACCACATCAACTGTGTGACTGTATTTATTTACACACCAGTAGGTTATAGGTAGCTTACTCATATTCCTGTATACATGATATCTACTAGAATCTTAAAAGTCACTCACCAACTTAACATAGCTTTGCTACAAACATCCACAAATTCGTCTTAAAAAATACAGGAACTGGTGAAGGCAGGAGTTGAGAGAGCATCAAAGATCCGCAGACAGCATTTCTGCATATTATCTTTCATGATGAAGAAAGTATAAATGTAACTGCAGCTACTGAGGCTGTAGTAAAAGTTAGAAACTGATTGAAGAATTCCACAGACCCCATGTGCTAAGACACACAAATCACTGGAATCCCCAACGAACATTCTTTTTTATGGTTTACTCCCATTTTGTTGATTCATACCCTTGGGACACCAAGTTTGTCAATGCACAAATTGAATTCAACAAAGGTCAAAAAGAAAATCTAAAAACTATATTTTTCTTCAAGAACTCTAATGACCATTCATGTGAAACTCCCAATGTAGCCAGAATAAACAAGACATTAACCCCCTTGTATAAGCCATTGTTCGTGATAATCATATACTAGAGGGAACATGCATCACTGGAACTTGGTAAGAGTTAATTTAAGATGAATGATTTTAGTCTTCAAATCTCGCAAGACTCCCTGATGCTGAAACTGGTTCAGCCTTTCAGTCCTCCTTCCACTGCACTCGTCAGCTGTCAATCATTCCTGGTTTGGGAAGCCTATATTTTACCCATTAAGTTACTAGGATATAAATTACATTAAATAACAAATATCATCACTGAAATCAATAATACCTGTCTTTTCATATTTGTCAAACTTAACACCACTTTCTGTTTTGTCGGTTTTTTTTATTTTTTGATTTTGTTCTTGTTTGTTCTTGTTTTACACTTCTTCAATACACTGGTCACAGAAGGGACACTGGTAAGCTCATGTAGAGCCAGCACCATCCTACTGACGCTGAACTCTTTAACATAACATGATAACAGAGAGGCCACACATTCAGTTCCATCAGACAATCATCTCTCCTTGAATCCTGTCTCTCCTCAGCTGCGCCATCGATAAAGTCTGAGGACCCTAACCCCCCAAACAAAACCTACCACTGATGTTGTGAATAAAAGTCTTCAAAAACTACAGTATGTTCAAAACAGTGCTGCAAGGATCCTGATGAGAGTTCGTAAACACGAACACATCACCCCTGTTCTTTATTCCCTTCATTGGCTTCCCATCTCCACCAGGATTGATTATAAGATCTCTCTCCTCACTCACCAGTGCATCCATGGCAATGCACCCCCCTACCTGAAAAAACTACTCACCCCACTGACCTCAACATGATCCCTGCGTTCTACCCACTCATACCACCTCCTCCTTCCCAGGACTAAGCTCAGCACCATGCCCTCCCTGACCATCTGAGGGCTCCACAGATGACTGAAACATTTAAAAAAGGACTTAAAACTTTCCTTTTTAGCAGAACCTATAACTTTAATTAACATTGCTGCTTTTTGGTCAGGTTTTTATATAGTTTTGTTTATAAATGTATTATTATTATAATTATTATTATTATTATTATTATTATTATTATAATTTACACATATTAAAAAGATGTATAAGTATTTGCTTAAGAAGAAAACAGTGTTTCTTCCTATAGGATTCCTACTTTATTGATGTTGTCGGTATACTTTTATATTTTCTCTTCACTCCTAGGAGCCAATTTCTGTAACACTTATAAAGACAAGTACTGAACAATTTATCCTGTCATTTGAAACAACGTTGTACTGGCCACTGAATAATTTAGATTTCAGAGGCTCGAGTGGCCCAGTAAAGAAAGCTGCCAGACAAACATGCAGCCCTTGAACGAATTGCTAAAACTTTTTTTTAACTTTTGATCCTGCAATTCCCAAATTGCATTATCAAGTCATTCACAACCGGTGACCACTGTCAATTCAAGTTTTTGTGTCTGTATATCATCCAAATGAGATATAAGAATATTTAATTCAACTTACACATAGATATAAAGCTCTTCGGGAAAGAAAATCAATCTTAAATCTTCAAAGCCTCAAGTGGACCCAGATGTTGTTTGCTGTTTGCAAAAATTAACCAAGGATGAACTTATCAATTTCAGTAATTTAGTTATGGGTATGCAATTTCTTTTGATAAGGTTTGTTGGACCTATTTGTTACCAATTTTAGTTTTTTGATCTGCTTCTCATCTATGTAGTCTGTTTTCTCTCAATCAGAGTTAATATAATGGCAGGGTCGGGCTGTAAGTTTTGGAATGCGCTGCATGTGAGCCGACTGATTCTGACCACTTATAAAGGTTACATGTTTTAATGTGATTTATTTGGGGCGATGGTTTCTCAGGAGGTAGTACGGTCACTTATGAAAAAGGTCGGTTGGATCCCCAGAGCCTCTGGTCATGTCAAAGTGTCCTAGAAAATGATAGTGCTCCGAAAGGCTGTTCCGTTGGTGTGCGAATGATGGCGTGAATGGTTCCCGCTCCTCATTAGCAAGTGGTGTCTTGCATGGCGGCCTCTGAATGTTGGTGTGAATGGGTGAATGCTGGCTCATGTTGAAAAGCAGTTTGGGTAATTAGGCAGCAGTTTACCATTTAACCATATTTGTATTTTAATGTTATGTAGAGATGGTATGTTTTGAATGATCATGTGATGACATTCATCTAGTTAAATCCTACATATCGTTCTAAATTATTTAAAAAATATACTGCCTGTAATTTAAAAGTAATTAGAGCAATATGCGCTACGTTAATAATACAGACTGTATTTTGCAGTTGCAATCACATAATTCTGAATGCAGAGAACATATTTAGTTAGATGTTTGGCAGCATGAGTGGGGCTGTCAACCCACAGCAGAGTGGGTGTATTTGTTGGACAGCACACTGCATTTGATGAAAAGATAAGTGCTCATCTTGTCTGGAAATTTTGACTACTATTTCACACAGAAAAACTATGGTATCCAGAACATAACTTGCATTTTGAAGAACAAGAACATTGCCGCATTTTCGGGAAGGTCTAAACCTGTTTGTAGGAAAAGAAAGAGTTCAATATTGGCATCATATTTATTTGGATGTTTTTTAGAGTGTCTGCAGGTTTGATCAAGTCAAATTCAGGACTTAATATGACTTTTTTTTAAAGACTATTAAAGACAATTATTATTAAAATATAGGTCAACCCTCTAAAATAAAACTCCCCTTATTGAGGAATTATAAACGGCGCATGTTTAGTTTACTAATTAACACTTAATAAATCATTAATAACCTGCTACAACTCATGAAATATAAGGTGTATCAGAAACCTTAAGCTTGCCAAATAATGAACACACTTATCTGTACTGCTAACTTAATATTGCCAAATAGGGACTAACTCTGTTCTAAAATGTATATTAACGTTAACTAATGACTTATAAAGTGATTTAAAAGCAAATTACCAACCAAACCATTAATAAATCCTTTATGAAGGAAGTCTTATTGTAAAGTGGTACCAAAATATAATATACTTTTTAAAAACTTATTTCACATCCAAACTAGGAAAATTATGCTTGCTAAGAAGGAATTTCGCTGTTTCACTTCCTTATAAATTAAATTGGATTTTTGACAGGAGCTGGGCCACCAGGCTGCCAGCTTTAAGACTCCTCTGCCAGCTTGTCTGCATTTCAGGACAGACTTTCGGACACATCCTGCAGTTTTTCTTTCTTCTTTGAAAGTTCTGCTAAGTATTCTTCAACAGCCTTTCTCCTTTCTCTCCCATGCTTCTGACTAATTCTTTCTCCTCCTCTTGTCAGCCAGGTTATTGTGATAGCAGGACCTGGCTGATACAGCAGAATTCAAAATGTTTTTGGTAAGGAAACCTTTGCAGCCCCTCCATGAAGAGTGACACAAGTCTGTGTGCAACCTCAGTGACTTCCTGCATGAGTCAGGTCTCAACTTCTTCATTGGTATAAGAACCTCTCTGAACAGAGGCCTGTTCATGTGACGAACAGAAAAGTCACAGGAAAGGCGTTGAATTGTTGTAAAATGGACTCATCTACAACAAAGTAGCGAAAAGAAGAAAGAAAAATGGAAAATAAAAATACGTTGATAAAGCATTCAATCAAATCAACGACTTATAACTGGACATGGTAACCAGTCATAAGTACTATGCAGAAAAAAATGAATTATGTTTGCTGTTTGCATCCTGACTACAATTTATAAAATGGTCTGTTGGGGCCAGTCCTCCTTGTGGGCTAGATGCAGTTTGATGAGCTGCAGTGTGGTGATACCTGCAGGACACCTCTTTTGTTGAGTGTCACTTCAGTTAAGTGTCTAAAGACAATCACAGAAGTGAATGCATATGCCTTTATCCATATTTATCATAAAGCAACATGTCATTATATCATGTAGTTTGGCCAAGGTGAGTGGACTCACAGAATCGTAAAGGGAAGACGGTGGTACTGCTGAAGCATTGTTTTGCCTCCATGCCTGTATACTGAATATACTGAAGAGTATACTGAAGAGTAGTGTGCACAATCCTTTACAAGTTTAGCACCTGCTTACTGGTGTGTGTTGTCGACACCATATTCAGAAGGTCAATCGGTCAAGTTGAATTAAGTGTTTTATTCATTGTTATTCTTGGTTTTGCTGCTGTCGTGCTGCTGATGAGGAAATAATGAAAAATGATGACTCATGTATAACACGTTTCATGCTAAATCACCCCCAGCACAGCTAAAAATGCAAGGTGCACACCAATACTAGTGTATTCCTCCAACTTCTAGGTTAAGGAATCATCAAATCTTTCGTGGCGGTATAACTATACTTTAAGGAAGAGATAGACACATTTCTATGGACACAACAAGAAGGATAAATGAATGGTGAAAAAGTACAACAAACAAACAAACAACGAACAAGGAAAGGCCCAGTTTATTGTTGCCTCTTTGACTGACACTTTTCATTTACCATGTACTTTAACACAACCTCCTCTGTTGCCGCCACATTTGTGACTTTTATCTCGGAGACGTATCAATATCAACATAAAGGGTGGATGGAAGTTTGTTGGCATTGAAGGACACCACATTTGAAACGGACGTAGCTTCTTTCGCGCACGGATGGAGCATGAATAAGGTTTTATAAGGCATCTTGTAACACTTCAGGTGGTGTTATAAAGATCATATCCAAACAACCCAAGACATATAGAAGCAATTAATTGCAAATGCAGTCTAAGTGACACGGCTACTAACAGGAAAGAACCATTTCAGGAATAAGATAAATCTCAAATCTTTAGTTGACACCATCCTCTTAGACCTTAATTTGCATTTTTATATGAAATTATGAAGTGCTGTTGTCTGCTCCTTTCTATGGTATGTTTACAACACCAGTTATAATTTACAATATCGCCTTAGAAGGCAGACAAGAAACAACTCAAAGTAAATAATTCAGACAGCGCTAAGTGAGAAATCTCTGGAGGGCTCTCTGGACACTTTAGAGGCTTAGAGTTAAGCCAATTTAAATGTTTGGCAAGGCAAAGTAACCGCAGTTTTCTGAGGACTGGGATTAAAACTATCATACTCAATGACATTAAAATAATATATGATTGCGCGCTATCATTGCAAGACCAAGCCTCTAAATATGAGGGCACGAGATGCATTGTAGGGTGAAGCAGCATGAGATGGGATGCCCAAGTGGATGCATTACAAAAACATGTTTTATTTTTGATCAAAAGCTTTAAACTTCTCTCTAAAAGTGTCACGTCAGCCTCCTCCTCCTCCTTCGAAGAAAAGCTGAGGTGATGATGACTTCTCTGTGTGAACAACTCCTCTCCTCTTTACTGAGACTGCTGGCTAATTAATCAAACTGCTGTCCTGACTGGAAAATTGTTCTTGTATAATTGGATCTCCCATTCATGCAGAGAGAAAGGCACATGGGGAAGAACTCTATGGGGGGAAAGGATGACAAAGGAAGAAGAGAGAAGAGAGGAAGAACACATAGGGCACGTACAGGAAGCCAGACTGTCAGGAGGGGAATAATTACATTAGATGAGATCTAATTATAATTTGATGTTGCTAATCAACTGTAGGAATGCATTTCTGTTTGAGCTTTGTAAATGAATTCAACAGCTCAGATTCATTTAATTGTTTTAAACCTTTCAAAGAACACCAATTAAAACACGGCTCATCCCTCAAGATTGGTTGCTCTTGGTGCACATTTCATATCCTACTTTGGGAAAAATGGAAAAAGTGACCCTGCACAGCTGCAGGAGATAATTGCAACTTATTTAATCACGTTTCAGCAATTAGAAACTCTGAAAGGACATCCGTATCATTATAATTTTTCTCTCCATATTGACTAGTTATTATCCGTTTACTACCTGACATGTCTCCTGCAGCCATGAAATCATACCAAGTTACTGCTGAGAACAAATTTGCACATGCATATTTGAATTAGAACAAGTGATAAAAAGACTGAAAAAAGCATTACCCTTCAAATTCCCTCAGCACCCCTTTCTTGCTTTCTTATTAAGTGGTATCTTATAAAGCTGTCAGTACGGTTCACACATTGATTTAGCATGTAGTGGAATCTAAATCTTGACAGTGATCATCGGTGGGCTTACTTCCGTTAACTTTCACCTAATGTTTATCACCACAAGCCACCATTTTATGTAATGTAAGGTCAACACATTCACTGTCTTTATGAGAACTAGGGTGCAATCCTATAACTAGGGAGCTCAGTTTCCTCATTACACCGAACAGTGCAATGACAGTTTAACCCTCAAAAAGTGATTCCTTAACCATAAAAGCCTACCTCTAGAATTTGGAATCCTAATGGTATCATTCAAGATGTAATCATCTAGAGCCCCTTCAGAGACCAGACTCTCCTCTTCTGAGAATCACCGGACCAGGACTTTTTTGATGGCAGTTTGAGAAAAAACTTTACTGTCAAATCAGGTCACACATAAGAGGCATTTGACCTGGTATACTGGTGCAAAACATGCAATCAACAAAAGTCTAATCCTAAATATAAAAAACAGAACATCTAAAGAAGGATAATGTAGCAGAACGCATTTTTGGATTTGTAAATTTATATCATATATAGTACATATATACATTCATAAACATAAAAAAGCAGTACAGGAAAATGTGCCAGAAAAAAGTGTGCAAAAAAACCAAAACAGTAACTGTTTTCTGAGTTAATGCCTCACTCGTAATGTGCTGCTGTTTTATGCGTCTGATTGACATTGTAGTGTTTTTGGTTTGCTTTAAAAGAGCAAACCAAAGCGTCTTCTTCTTTCATTACTTTTCTGGCTCTTATTCCGCCCCACTTTCTTCGCCCTTTACATCCCCTCCACCTCCCTTCCTCACACCAACCTACCTCTTCCCTCTTCATTCAATGTCCATTCAGGTAATAGTCTCATTCTCCTCTCTCTTTCTTTCCCCATTATGATGGGATTTGATGTGACAATCTTTTTCCTAGACAAATTAAAGTTAGAGCACACCTCACTCCCCACTATTACACATGTTGAACACCATGTTCTCTCTCTTGGAGTGTGTGAGTGTGTATATGTGTGTGGGTGTGTTTGGGGACAGGCTGATAAGTGATGGAGGATCTATATGCTCCCCTCAAGCTGTTTGAAATGACAGTGTGAGTCATAATCCCCGTTCACACTCAGAATATGAATTACGGGCGCATGTGTTATCTGAAGTCCTTTGCGCAGAGAATTAGTGGTGTTCCCTTTGAATGAAAATTGTGCTAATGGTTGAGGATTACAGCAGATTTTGCTCAAGGACATTTTTGTGCAGGAGTGTATGATTGTTGTTCACCAGCTCAACCTTAATAATGTAATTTTTACAAGCTGTAAATTATCTGTGCCGGGTTGGAATGGTAAAGAGATTTATCAAGGGATTATGGAAGTTGATAAATGAGAATTTGATGTTGAGAAACAACCTCGTATCAGAGAAATTGCATGTAAACAAAACTAAATCAGAACAGCAAATATGCTCATTAAGGAAATTCAATTCCTGCTGGTCCAGGATTACCAATTATTTGATGGCTGGCATTAAAAATGCAGGACTCCAGAAGGCTGAATGTTCACCCTCCAAACTGTTTGCTGAAGTGAGGGAAGGATTGAGTTAGCACAAAAATATTCATAGAAAATGAATTAGATATTTTATCATTGAACATTTGACTGATGTGCTTTCTAACAACGTGCTTGTGACTGCAACGTGCATTAATAACAGTTTTGTATTATTTTATGACAGATTGTAGCTCATTTGCATTTCTGTCATCAGAAATCATCGTACAAATCTTTCAGCGGCAGGACAGGAATAATTAATACCTTAATAAGCCAAGATAAATGTGCATCATCCCTGTGCTGATCTTTATGGGGTGTACTCAACCCCCTGCCCAATGTCAGCAGGGCGTCATAATACTCCATACACATAGTACAACATTTTGAAACTAGGAAAAGTACTCAGAGAGCACAAACCTCCACTAAGGCACAACAGTGCCCCACATTGATATTAGTGTGATCAGAGTCAATTAGATTGCTTTATTTCAGATCATTTCATGCTAATTCATCCATTAAGTTATGGGTTATTGCTAGGGGCTAGATCTAGCAAAAACTCCAACAAACTCTCCCAGTATCTCTTAGATACCGTTCATCTCCTAGCTCTTCTACTTCCACATCTCTCTTATGAGACCCAAGCTCCACTCTCCCCAAAATCCCGACCCTGTTTTAAATTCTTCATATTATGAAAAATAATGAAGATATAATAATCACAGCTGTCATTGTTTTGGGCAGGCGCAAAGATGTTTGGATCAACTTTATAACTCTAACTCTCCAATTTAGAGTGACACCAAACTGAAACTGACAGAGTTTAAAGACATTGCTATCACCACAAGGGGTATCAGCATTCCAACCCGCTTTCAGTTATTTTATTATATTTCCATTTTAATACTGCAGCACACATAGCGTCACTAAAATTTTATAATCTGTAGTAGCCTAAATGTCAAAACCTACTTCTTTGTAAAATTTCTTGCAAATCCATTCCATTAGTCTTCCCTAATCTTGCAAACATACAAACAAACAGACAGATGTTAAAATATGACCACCTTGGCTGTAACATATCTAAGGAGAAGTTTGCAGCCTCTGTGAAGCGCTAGAGGACGCAATAGGGTTATGGGGTCTTGCTCAAGGACCTGACGTGCAGATTGAACTGGCAATCTTCTGATTGGTGGATGACTACCCTACCCACTGATCTCATAGCCCTATCTGACTCCTTGAGTAATAAATGCTAACTAATTGCATGACTCCAGAGACAATGGACTTGGATTGAATCATTGTCTTTGATGAAAAAGGTTCTGGTGAACAAGACATCCACCAAGCTGTAAAACACATTCATGTCAGGTCTAACATGATGCCCATCTTACAGATAATAATAATTAATAAATATATATACATTAATTTTGGTAAGGTAGTCTGGAGAATATGGATGTTGAGTGCTGCTGACACAAATTTTAGATGTGCCACTGTATAATCTGTGGGTATTTAAGGATCTTTGGCGGCTGTTAGGAAACTTTCCTACGAGTTCTATTTTTTTCTTGCAGATTTCATGGGAAAATTTAAGAATTTTCAATTTAAATCTTACAGGTAAGCATCTTGTGAGTCTCATACGTATGCAAGCATTAAAATTAGGAAGAGGCCAAAATTCAGAAAGAGGAAATGTCAAAACTGGAGAAAACTAACTAAAGCATATTGGAGCAATACTTATCGAATGGGGGTGCCCCTAGGGGCACTTCAGGGAACTGCAGATGTAATGTGTGATTTTGTCAAATGATTATTGTAATCATTTACAATAATGGTTAAATAAAAAATGCAAGACAATCAAAACCTACCTTTCTTTCCATTATTCCTATTTTAATTGCTTTAAATTGTGGATCAACAAAGCAACCATGCTCATGTGTGGATATTGAATGCCAGAGAAAGATCAACAAAAATGTTTGATTGAAAATAGAACCATTATAGTTTAGTAAAAAAGAAGATAGAGTCCACAAAACGGTGATGTAGCGAATGTTGAATCAGGAAGAAAATCCTCTAGTACTCCAGGGCCACAGTTACTGCTCATACCACTCTGTTATTCTCAGCTTTCACACATGCTTGGTCGGCTTCATGGCCCGGGCCATTAATTAATTATCAGCTCAACCCATCCAGAAAGCCTGATACATCTCATCACCGTCAGACGTGCACGCTAAGCCCATCACCATCAGCTGCTGTCTTTAAATATAGTCCATCTAGTTCTTGCATACTGCTGACTAGATGGAAGACCATCTCCACCTGGTCTTCAAAGATCCATCAACCTCATCATTCATCCGCTTCAGCAGAGTCATCAGCCACCAGTATCCAGATTTCAGAAGGGGGATATTCTATGCTGCTGCATATTGCAGGGCAGAGACCCCTCGATCACAATGCCCCCCTATGAGTCTGAGCGACAAAGACTTTCTAATACAGTCATTATCATTTGTGTAAAAATTATTAAAAATAAACAGCTTTTCTTTATTTTGCCTTCTCTGACTGAAATGACACTTATTATAGATGCACTTGAACTGCGTGTCAATTATTTCCAATTGCATGATGACCAAATATTGGTGTGTAATGAATTTTGAGTTTATTTCAAATTTTAAGAAAGCAGCACACACTTTTTAATAAATGAATGAGACACTGAAGGGTTCAGCATTGTACTAATAATCAAGGTGTACTTGGCAAAAAAATAATTGAAAGGAGTTTTTTTTAAATGGGACCAGTAGGACTAGGACCCAGCTCTTTATGCTAAATGCCATTGGTCCTTGAGCAAGACCCAGGTGCCTCACAGGGGCTGCCCACTGCCCGCTCAGGGATGAGTCAAAGACAGAGAGTGCATTTTTATGTTTTTGTCCTGTATGAATTTACTGTGTAACACAATTTCAAAAAAAGATATAATTAAAGCATAAGTGGTTAAGGAAAATAAATGAATCAATGGGTAATAATATGAGGTAACAAAGCAGAGCTCTTCAAAGCTATTCCATTCAAAATCAGTATAGCCACATTACCGGCTTAAATGATAAGATGTCAGACAAGGCAATAATGTCTCTAAAATGATGTAAACTAATAAAACTCAAAGAAGAGGAACAACACAGACAAGTTTACCACAACAGTAAGAAATGTATGCTGAAAGTGAATGCTGAAGAGAGTGGAGCAAATAAATCCACTTGAACTTCTCTCCCAACATTTTATTTTTATAAAAGTAAAGTCATCTTCCTTATAGTGAAGAGTTGACTGGATTTTTTTTTTAATAGCTCTCTTTCAAAAATACTTTCTCAATGAATGACAGGGTTTTATTTTATTTAAAATTTAATGAAAAATAAAGTTTTACAAGCATTTTGGCTGTCATTGAGAGTTTTAATGACAATGTCACAGGCTGTTGCGTGAGCTCCGTGATGGCTGTTAGTCCACTCTTACGATCAAACAGCAGCTGCAGGCTTTCAGCAACCAAGCATGGGAGTTCCTTTAAAAACGACCGGACAAGACTCGGCTGCCAGTAATTTCAGCTGCTGATGCAGGAAGCAATGGGATTAAATATGCTGTAGTTTGTTTTCCCACTCATTAACTGCCGGGTTAAAATACAGGTACTACGTATATCGGTTTATTTTGATTTGCTCCCCTTTGGTAATGAGACAAATTACAAATAAGAAAATTCCACTGTGAAACTTAAACTGCGCTCCTACTGCCATTAAAAATGGTGAAAATAAATTTCTTCTCCAGATATAAATTTTTTTCTCAGAAACATGATGATTAAAGAATCTACAATAGCAAGGAAAGCAATAGTCAAACTATTATAATAGTAATAATTATCCTCTTACATCTCAACACCCATTTGACAACTATTAATTGAATCCAAACTTTTCTTTGGAGCAATCAGTGTAAGGCTGCAGAGCTAAGAAAGCGGACAGATGCAGAATATATTCAAGACGGGGAAAAGCATTCAGAAATTAGCGTTGACACCCTAATGGTAATGGAACAGAAAGGGAACAATAAAATTCTCATCCCAACCCACTATGTAATAATTACATTGACTATAATGGTGGCTTAAAGTGCAGTATTAATTTGGATAATGGTGGAAGAAAGAAGAGGAAGGACAACACCATCCATTATATATTAGCTACAAATATAATAAGTGAAGTGATGGTAATTTGAAACCATAACAATTTGAAAATCGCCGTCATAAAGACTACATTTTGTACGGCATGTCTCTTTGATTGATTCTGCATAATTAACATCTGGACACACACACACACACAAAAGAAAATATCACATATAGTCATAACCATGGCCAAGGGGATGAGGTGCATTAATTTCTATTATTTCAGGTTTAAAAATGTACATTATAATTTCCTCTGCCCAACATTTACCATACATCTACTTTCTTATTTTCCTTCATTGTTCAGGAAGTGGGATTTGTTGCATATGAATTGATTCAAGGATGTCTATCTTCTAAAAGTCATATTTTATTGTAATAGTTAAAATTCTGCTCATAAGAATGACATTTCTTACAAAAAATGTAACTTCCTCAATTTTGGTCCATTTTAGTCCAAATGTGGTGCATATGAATCGACTCGGGGTGATCTTTCATGTAAATATCATATCTTCTCTAACAGTTCATGTTTTCCCTACGACAGGAGATTTTTCATGAAATACACATTTTTTTGGACATTCAGTATATTCACATTTAATTTGAGGATGTTAATTAGAGGGATTGGAGGCTATACCCTTGCTGGCAGGTTTAGTTATTAGTTATTAGAGGGTAATATTGATGTAAATGCAGCATTGATGTGATAGATTTTGGGGTTAGACGAGGAGAACTGACTCACAGAGTGCACCTTGCGGAGTCTGAAATTCCCAGAAGATTCCAAGATGGGGTTGGTCCAGGCTGGAGGTCAGGGAGGTGTTGCCCAAACAAACGGTGGGTGGGCACGGACACCGAGACTGGGGAATCTCCATGACAGAAGGAGGAGGCAGAGGAGGAGAAGGTTGGGATAAGAGACCAGAGTGGACGGAAGAAAGAGAAGAAAAAGGTGTAGAGGGGTAAGATTACACTCTCTATCTGCCCAGCTGATTACGACTTTAACTTCCTCTAGGAAGTTTGTTCATCTTTTCTGGGCTCAAAAAATATATATAAACTACACTTTATTCTGACAGGTTGAAACAACGGTTTATTGAATATACCCAGCGTGCACAATTATTAGGCAAGACGGTATTCTGACCTTATTCCAATGCACAGTTTCGGACTCCAAGCAATATAAACTTGAATGCCTACTGGATTCAATCATTTTCATGTGTCATGTATTTGTATAATGAGGGAGGATGTGGCCTAAAGTGATTAAAACCCGATATCAAGGCGTGCATAATTATTATGCAGCTTCATTGCTTCTGTTAAAATGGGCGGGAAAAGAGATTCAACTGACACTGCAAAGTCTAATATTGTAAAATGCCTTTCAGATGGATGCAATACTCTTGAAATAGCCAAACAATTGAGGCGTGACCAACGGACAATCAAAAATTTGTTGAAAATACTCAACGAGGTCGTAAAAAACGCATGGAGAAGAAAACGCGCAAATTAACTGCAAAATACTTGGGATGAATCAAATGTGAAGCTACCAGGAACCCATTTTCCTCCAGTGACACCATATTCCAGAACTGTGACCTGCCTGGTGTGTCCAGAGGTACAAGATGTCATGTGCTCAGATACATAGCAAAGGTAAAGATTGCTGAAACATGACCACCACCGAATACGATTCATAAATGAAAGCGTTAAAACTGGGCCAAGAAATACTTTTATACCTTTAAATTTTTCATGCGTTTTATGGACAGATGAAATGAGAGTCAATCTTGATAGACCAGATAGATGGGCCCGTGGCTGGATCACAGGGCCCCACTTCCGGTCAGGCGCAGGAATGTGGAGGAGGGTTCCTTGTAAGGGCTGCTGTCATTAAGGAATAACTAGTTGGACCTTTTTGAGCTGAAGATGGTCCCAAACTTATTGCCAGTTCCTGGAAGATTCTTTCTTCAAGCTGTGGTATTATAATTGTGCACACAGTATACATACATCTTTATATATCTATATATCTTTATTATTTCTCAAATACTGATGGAGCGACCCTAAACACCCAAAAGATCGACATATCTGCAACCGCCTTAAAGCGATCGTGAAGGTGAACCATCAACTTAGTAAACAATACATCACTAATGCAGCCCTGGTAACAGGCAGGTTGCTTTCACAATTGTTTGGAGCTAAAAAATGGGTTAGCAATCCAGCAGCTAGGCACAAACAACACACAAGGGTCCTTTTTTCAACAGTGGGAATCTTACTCTCTGAATGCAGTGGAATAGCAGGGCTTACCTTTTATTTGGCCAAACAGGAGGGACTCCTCAGGGAAGGACATAGGAGGAGGCGTGTGTCTGTGAGGAATAATTGGTGTAAACAATATTAGATACATTACCTGTGTCCCACAGTATCCACTACTTAATATTATTGTCTGTGTTGTTCAACTAGAGCTGAAAACTGCATTGTAGAATGCATTTATCCACAGCTCCAACACACTTCTGAAGCCCCCATCTTCATTCCTGGGGACTTTATTCAGTGTAAATTAGAACTAGAAACAATAAAGGCCCTGAAAAATGGGCCAAAGCTCTCCCTCCTCACTCTCTCAACTCTAATCACTCCACTGTTTGTATCATGGTCACACACAAAACTGCACCCAAGTTAATTACTTAACTAATTAACTGATTTTTTTTCACAGTAAGGTGTATGTAATACAGAAACTACATCAAGTACACAAAATAAAACATTAATTTCCCTTTCCAAACCTGATCTCTGTCCCATAACTCAACCCTACCCTATACTAATTTTAACCCCGGAAAAATTTTACAAATATCCACATAACAGCAATATACAAAATTATTATAAAGTTCCCGAGAGACAGGAAAATAAAATAAGGAGACTAAGTTGAAGAAAAGAGAAAAATACGTAATATTATCTGCCTTGAGATGAAGGATTAGTGAGTGATTAAAAATTTTTCCGGATTGATCCCCATGTCTTGAGGTAAAACTCTGAAGTTCTGAAAACGGAACTGGAATTAAAGCACCATAATCTAAAAGGGGTAGGTTGGTTTCAGGAACAAAGCTGAGAAAGAAAGACCTGAAAAATCAAGTGATGTTATGACAGAGCATGATAGGCAATAATGATACTGTGACATGTAACCTGATTCATGAGGGGAGTAAATTTAATGTCCATGATGAAAAAATAATTTGAAGAGACTATATTCATGTGATGCTTCAGAGAGAAGAAAAAGTACACCCTGCTCTTTGGGTCTTTGTGCCTCCAGGGGTCATTCAGATCAAGCTATGCAGCTATGCAATAATATGCAAGTTGTTTGTGCAACAGGTTAGAAATGCAGATAAACAAAATTACAAAAATTCAACTCAATAAAACTCTGATGTCAGACAGTGCTACAGTGAGACTGCACAGTACAGAATTTTAATATTTACCACAAATTTGAGATCGAAGCTGCATCAGGTACAATACGAGACGATATTAAGTTATGAGTCAAAATGCTTTTCCCAAAAATAATTTAACTTTTTTCTGAGGTTTGCTGCACAGAACTTTGAAAAATAATGGGTTGAAGCCTCAATGACAGTTGCTTATGTGTCTTTTAATCTGAACGTAGCATCGGAATGGCTTTCCTGATTAAACAAAATTAATAAATTCTCTTTAGAACCCGTTTTCTGAGAGTTCTCGGCCACAGTGATGCAAGTTTCTAAAAAAGAAAAGAAAGAAAATTCTTAAAAGTCCTTAATTATTCCTGCGCCTAAACATCTTATTGATCTACCAACATTGACTTTGGACCAGTGGCCCTATCATCAGTGATAGTATTTTTTTTTAAATATGCTGACGACAGAGAGAAATCACTTTCTGGACGCTAATCAGTTTGTACATAAGCGGGGAAGAAGCACAGCAGACGCTATTAATAATGTAAAACGGCTCATCAATAACAATTTAGAGGTCTCTTATGATTATATAAAAGATTATTTGCATATTCTGGCACAGCTTTTAAAACAAACCAACCACACTTGGTTGTAAATGTTGAAGATCATTTTATCATCAAATGGTTTTTATTAGATTTTAACAGAGATGTCCAAACAGGTGAAAGTCAATCAATCCTTCTCCAACATCAAATACTGAAGCAGAGGGGTACCAGAAGGCTGTGTGAGCGCTTCCATCCTGTTCCCATCATAAACTCATGTATGCACCGGCAGTAAGCACAGAGCATCACAACCTTTGGACGTTACAGTCTTCTTAAGCCTTTAATGTCATGCTCAACTGTTTGGTTGAGCATATTTTGAGTCTCTATTTCTTACTTAATGATGTGACCAACCGGTTTATAATGTGACATGGGGCTGAATGCCGATCAGTAAGGGTCCAAGAATGGAGACTTTTAGGACACCAAAGGTCAAAGGGGCCAGAGAGGAGGAGGAATTTACCATGGCTATTGAGAAAGTCCGATTCAAAAAGTATGATTTTTTTAGCACTTTAACAAACAAACAAAACAACAAAACTTTAACAACGTTATGTAACTTACATATATACAACCAGATAAGTCAAATAAGGGTCAAATAGTTTTATTAAAACATGCTTTTCCAAAAGGTTCCAAAAGGAATATTTTCCATAAAAAAAGTAAATTTTACAGTCAATTTTGAATGTTTAACACAGGAAATTGATAAATGCCCCAATTTTTTTCTTAGTGAGGATAAATTAAGGGTGAAGCCTGTTGCATTGAACGCTGCCTTGTGATCGATGGAGAGATCAGCACTGAAAAATGGTGTGAATAAGAAGGACACCACAACATCATTCTGCCTGTCAACAAGACAAACAAAATTATATTAGACCCCAGAGACAAGGGTGCCTATGACCCCATGATCATCAGTGACAGCGCGATAGAGCAGGCGACTCCACAAAAGTAGCCAGACTGACAACCATTTGGAATGGACAGTCCCTATGGAATATGGGTATGTTAGTTGAGCTCAGAGTATTCTCTTCTCTCTTCACAGTATCAAACTGTTTGTTAAAGGGTCAATGTGTTGGTAACATTCTTACATACTTCTGGAACGGAAAGCTTAATTAGTCTGCATGGTACGCAGCTCTCTGTCAAAGCGGTTTGGAGAGAAGTCTGCATTCCACAGACAATCCTGAAGGACCACTGACACAATTCACTTTGAGTACGTGATCCACCTTACTTTCAGGTAGGAGTTAGAGAAGATGCTGAAGTATGTTAAAACTCTTAATAATAAAGTAATAAATGGTGATACATTTTTAACAAGTAAATGTTATAGTAGATGTTAAAAGGCATACAGTTGTAACCTCAACCATTCCAGACATTAATTTATTCCCACTTCAATCCCACTGCTAAACAAACACGATATATACTTCTAATAACTTATTTTGTGTCTTTTCTTATAGTCTTTTATTTACTATATTTCACAAAATTGCAATACTGAGACATCATATATCTATAACAGTATTTAATGTCTTGTATGTGTTTTTATATTATGGGTTTTTCATTCAATCCGCTACAGTTGCAAAGAGCTGTACGTTTATGCTGTCCTGCAAGGCACTTTAGGGACCATATAGTATAACTTATCTTATCTTATCTACCTCACTCTGTTTACCCGATGAATGGTCCTCAGTGAGATGCACTTGCCAAGACATTTCCGAGTTTCAGGTGGAGTGCATTCCAGTTCACATGCATTTAGGGCTGCTAGGTAGAAAACAAGATGCTGATGATGTTTAATGCCTTGAAATTGCTTCAATGAATGGATGACGCTTTGGAAAGACTTATCAGACATCAAAACCCAAAAAAAAAAAAAAAACCCAAAAAACAAAGTTAGAAAGAGTGTTTTTTATTTTATGTTTTTCATGCCAAACAAATCCCTTCCTACCTTTCTGTTCTCATGAAAAAAACTCCTGTTCAGGAAGTTTGTGTATTCAACTGCAGAAAGACAACTTTTATCTCAACACATGGGTTTTGAAGTAGGTCAGAGCTGTACATTTTTTTTTACCATTCTGTTAGCAGGGAATATTTTTATTTTACTAGTTTCTCTCAAAGGCCAGTGATTCCAGCTCTTTAAACTCTTTCAGAAGGTACTTTGTCATGAGAACATTCACTTACAAACGCAACGTGGCTCCACAATAACACCTGGCTTATTTCCTAAAAGAAGAAGCAGAAATAAAAGGAAAGAAATTATATTTCTTTTATACTTGGAAAAGAAAATTTGCTGCACGTGAGCCCACAGTTTGAGTCAGTTGACATTAGGTCAGCTAATGTCTCATATTCTTAACTAAGTATAATACAGCAGCTGCAGACTGACAGTATTTGATTAGCAACTATGACGGCTTAAAAAATTTTTTTTTCTTGGAAACTGACAAATGCTCAAAAAATGAATCCGCTGACAAGCATTTAAGAGTTTTTCTTGACAATCTATCAATCTTATAATGAAAAAGATGTGACTCCAAAATCTAGTGGTAGGTTGTAGTGGTTGTCCGGATCCATTCCATATTCTTCTGCTTATCCATGGGTCATGGTGGCCACAGGCCTAAAGGGTATTCCAGGAGTCCTTCAGCCAAGTAACGCTCTCCAGCCTGTCCTTGGGAATGCCTCGGGATTACCCTTTAGGTATACCCAGAGTCCTTCAGCCAAGTAACACTCTCCAGCCTGTCCTTGGGAATCCCGAGGCATTCCCAGTTCAGATGAGATACGTAGTCCTTCCTAGAGGCATCTCAGTCAGATACCTGAAACATCTCAACCAGCTCGTTTAGATGCGAAGGAGCAGTGGCTCCAATTCGAGCTCCTTCCAGATATCTGAGCCCCGCTCTGTATCTCTAAGGCACAGCCCAACCACCCTACATAGGAAGCTCATTTTAGCTGCTTGTTTCCTTGACTTCATTCTTTAATTCACAACCTAAAGCTCATGACCATAGGTGGGGGATGGGGGGTCTCTCTTTACCACAATAATAAAACATCCGCTTTACTACTAATGCCACACCGAGAATAACTTCACTTGAGAATAAGAGACAAAATATTTAAACTCCTTTGCTTGAGGCAGCAACTCACCTCAACCTTGAGCGGACAATCAACTATTTTCCCGCAGAGAACCATGGCCTCAGATCTAAGGTCTAGGAAAACCGGCATCATAGAGTTTTCAGGGTCCGGCGAGTCATATTATGAAGGTCAAATTATCATAGGTCTATTACTCTAAAGGTACAACGATATTATGGTATATTATATATATATATATTAATTATATATAAACATATTATGGTAACTGAACCGCACTGGCAGGTATGTGTGCTCTTTGAAAGCTATCAGTTTTTAATAATATAAGAGGTGCACCGATCGAATGGCCAGCGCCAGGGGGCTACGCTTGATGTGATAGGTAATCGGCCGAGCAGCCTCACTTTGGCCAGTTTCATGCCGGTTACATGCGTGTGGCGTACAGGCTCCAAACATTTTGCAAATGAACCAGAAACTTTGCAATTTTTAACACCAGTAAGGGTAATATAAGCTGCGGAGGAACAAACCCGAAAACGTTCGGCACAAACGTTAATACACATTTCAAATTTAATCAGACAGTGGAACATAGCAACCTTCAAGAAACTAACTTCAGCAGATTGGCTAAAGCTTGTGAAAGCTTAAAGCCAGCCCAACTCGCTATATGTATGTATGTATGTATGTATGTATGTATGCTGTCTATTATGGTTTTAAAACATAAAAAAAAAAAAAAAAAAAAAAAAAAAGGAATCCACCCAAAATTTGCATCATTGATCTGTGATCGACCAGGGAAATTGTAATCGGTGCACATCTAAATGATATACTTGCCATATCATCACCCATTGCCAAAACAGAATTACACCATCACAGATCTGTACTCTGTGTTTTGAGTCCTAAACACTTTCAATATCTATAATTGTATATTTGTCTATAGTTTAATCTATAGAGGGAGAAAAATAAACATTTTCAATATTTTTTATTCAATATAATATTTAAAAATATCATGATATTTCTTTATTTTTCAGGTATTTTTTACGATTAGCACAGGATACAAAAATATGGCTGGAAATAATAACATATTTAGGGTTTTAAGATGATACATTAATAGACACGTTGCTAAACATAGTTGTTCAAAAATAATGACTACATTTCAGGGGAATTTAAGGCTTTGCTATTATATATTATTGATCACAAGGTGCCACAACTTAAAATTACCATTGTTTTGTATATTGTTATATAAACTCTGGTGGAGTTTTTCTGCCTCCCGCTGGCTTGCATTGTTCCTGTTATATTTTATTCTCTGCATACTCGTCCTCTCCAGCTGCTGCTCTGCTAGCAGTGCTTTGAAGCCCTCTGTTAGCAATCATTAGTGTTAATCGTTAGCTGTAATTGTCTTAATTGCGATCTTATTTGTCTTAATCGTTTTCTTTGCAAAGAGATTTTAGCTGGCTTTGACTGAGAAAGAAAGTCTGAATGTATTTGTTGTTTCAGTCCACTGCTGCAGGACACCTGCATGTTTGGTAAGACACTGTGAAGGCATTTATTGTCATGTTTTGAGCTAAATTTCAAGAACGATTAGTCATTGTAGTATTGACATATAGCATCCAAATACAGCATGTATACATTAACAAATTAGTGCTGGTAGTGATTAGCCCTGATTATTACAATGAGGTAGTGCTATTAAATAATTAACAATAACCCCTGAACGGACTGCTGTCTTTGATTCCATTCTAAATGCAAATGCTAATGATTAAATTCATGGCTTTTTAAAAAAAGAAAATAATGCTAAATGCTTATGGTATTTAACTTCTTGCATCCAACTTAAATCGTAGTAACAGGTGTCCTGAACAGGAAAAAACTTAACTGCATTAAAATGAAGAAAATAGAACAACTGAGGCGGAGCATACCGCCTACATGAGTTGAAGTATCATGGTCAGTGTGATTTTAATTTTTGTGACATAATTGTACGAATGTCTTTTTGGACAATAGTCCTAAACACCAGCAAAATCAAATAATATACAAATCAGCCATAACATGGTAACCCGTGATAATTGATGACTATACCCGGATAGCACGGGTATATCCTTGATAGGTCCTCAATCCCCTTTATTGTACAAGCAATCTTGTCGATTGAACACCTCAAAATTAACCCAATATGCTGCCTGGTTGCTTCAAAGTGGCCGCGAGGAAATCATTTCAGTATGTATATCTGTGCTTGATTAATAAAGTACTTATTGAGTGTTTTCAAGGCACAAGCCTCAAGAGACCAGTTCAAAATTTAGCATTTAGCACCAATATGATTCCTAGACTTTTGTTACGGCGTACCTATATGAAACTAAGACGTAACGACAGCTCAACTATTCTGACGCTCTAAAAACTTTGTGTTTAATAATGTATAAAGTTTGTTGGGGTGGTTTGATGCAATGCCAGGATTTACAGTGGTTTTGTTGATGACCATAAAAACAAAATTTATATTCAGGAGTTAAACAGGCAAATAGACTTGGGTCAAATGTTTTTACAGTATCTAGTTGTTGAAGTTGTACAATATTTTCCAAGGACAGTAAGAGTGGGAATCAATGTCCTTTTGTGTCTCATTATCTAGACATATATATCTGCAACAGATAGCTCAGGTAGCTCAGGGTCTATGCTTTGTGTTTTGTGTTTACACTACTTTATATGGACGCTTCCTATCTCAGCTAGGGGAATTGTTATGCCAGATAAGCAAAGGCGAGGTTATTCTCACAACCAACCTGCTATTTCACCATTCCTTCCTGGAAATGTAAAATAGAAAACACTTTCAACACCCTGAAAAATAAAAGCAGCATTTTGTAGGGTTTGCTCTTCTAGATAGTAAGACATGTCATGTTAGCACATTTTACGAGTGTGAAAGAATCTTATGATTGTTTATGATGTCATCAATTGTCATTCAGTCAATTGTGTCATTTGAGTTATGAGACATTAACCAAGACCTCAATGACTTTGTTATGACAGCTTAACAATGACCAATAGACAACATATTTAAATGATCATAAATTTGTCTGCCCTACAAAGCCGACTTCAGTATCTCCTTTTTTGATAAATTAACTATTTTCAGGCTATGGTTCTCTTTTGAAAAAGAAAGCCTCTGGGTTGGGAGTGAATAGTCAAGAAATTAAGTCTAAATATCTCTCTTGGATATATGACATCCAGAGGCAGCTTCACCTGCTCCTTCGAAATGAAAGGAGCCAGTTGAGCTGGTTCAGGTATCTCATTAGTCTGCCTCCCGTTAGAAAATTTTTTGACACGTCCAACTGGGAGGACACCCCGTGACAGATCCAGAACTCATTTCAGGGATAACATAACCCTTTTAGCATGCAAACACCTAGGAATCCCCAAAGATAATAAATGTGATGGAGGCATAGGAGCTGGGGGCTGCCCCTGTGAAGAGCCTGGGAGCATATTGGGGTTCCGAGTCTTGCCTAAGGACCATTCGATGGGAATACAATTACAATGACATTGTAATTGTGCTTATACCTTACTTGGCTTCTGCTGCAGTCGCACAATGTGGACTTGTCATTAAAGTATGTGGTTTCTGACAGATAGAGTACATATATCTAAATACATCCATTTATAAAGTACATTTTTTGTTACATAGACAGAGTATAATTGAGCCATAACAACTTGTTTCTGCTAGCAAGCCATCTCCAACTGCCTCCATCTCTATTCAGTTGAGCCCTTCCGAAAGCGCAGCCACTTTTTCACTTGACAAACCAATGATGTAATACATTCCTCCACATTACTCACTCCCTCAAAGACTTTTGCAATAATGGTTCTGATTGCTGTAGCAGTCAAACAAAGTGAAAAACAGGAATGTATTTTTGCATAATAATGTAAGAAAATTGATTTTTAAACTAAGTCGCATTCTAATGAATGTCCATTTTTGTGATTCACTTTGTGCCATTATTGAATTCCTAACCACAGGGTGGCGCTAGTAGTTTGAGAAGAAGACAAGTGGGAGAGGAGTAGCAGAAATTAATGCATCACAGACACAGACACACTCTATCATTGCATGAACTCAGATTTAAGTAGAAGAATGAAAAGCATCAACAAAACAAGAAAGATACAATGCTGTAGCAGGGGCAACAAAATAACTCTTTTTGTCAGGAGTTATTTGTATGTGTCTAACATTCTCTGCAGATAGGAGAGTGAAGAAAGTGCATGATGTGTTGTTTTTAAAGCTTAGGAAGTCAGGTGATGCAGTATAAAGAACAACAAAATCCAAACAGGCAGCAGGATATGATTGATGAGTGGTGAAAACACTTTTACCAACTGGGGTTTGTGTCCATTGTGAAATAAAGACACCATTTACAAGACAACACTTACGTTGAAAAAAAATTTTCTGCATTTTGAAAGAAAGTTGTATATTAAGACAACATTAACAATGACATTTTGCACACGGACCTGCAAAAATGATTGAAAGCGTTGTAATCTGCATGCCAGTCCAGTAGTCGGCGATGTTCAAAAACAGAACTAGAGAGGAATTTCAGAAAGCTGGTTAAAAGAAATCTGAGTTTTACCCTGAGCTCGGAGTTGATTGAAAAATAATCAACTCCGATTTTTTTAGTTTTTCGGTTCCACAACTGGTGAGAACTAATAAAAGTCATCAATATATATATATATGTATATATATGAGGATCTGCAATCCTTTGATGGAGCCAATCAGATTAGAATACCCTTCAGAACAAGATCCCTGTCTGAGTCCTTCACAGAATTTTATTTTACTTTAACAGTTGAAATCCTACTTGGAAAAAAGATTAAACTCTTAACCATGAGAGACCAGGCCACATAAAAAAAGATATGTCATTATCTTTAACTGAATGACTGTCTCATCAGTCACCTGCAGTCTTGTGGAATTCCTTTTTCATTTCCCAAGATGTTTGTGCCCAGGAAATGGGTCAAAACTGTGGAGCAGGCTTCAGTGTAAGGGACACTATTTTACAGCTCTGCATACAGTACAGTTGCCTTGCCTATGTGTTTTGTGTCACTGATGATGTGGAAGAAGCTCTAGTTTACAGAAACAGGAGAGCAACGCACAAATTCTGACGTTTAGCCCAACTGTGTGTGATGTTGGAGATGTCAGCTTCAGAATGTCATTCAGATAAAAGATGCAATGTGATGAGAAATTATTTCTTTCAACCAAGCAATGAAAGTACATCAAATCTGCTTCTCAGTTGTCTCTACAGCTATAAGAAGAATTTCATCCACATCATTTCAGCCAGAACAGGCCATATTTGGAGCATAGCTCCAGGCTAAGCAGGAGGAAGGAGACAAAAAAACTCAGGGTTTGTTGAAAAAAACCTGCGTAAAAAGAGTAAGTTACCATTGTAACTGACTCAGAGTTTAACTTAACAATCTTTCTAGCACGGAAAACCCAAAGTATCCCTTCATCTTTGCTTGAACAAACCTATAGTTCTCCCTAAACCAACTTTCTGGAATACCCCCTAGCAGTAGTTATTATGTTTACTATTGTACGTAGTTGTTATTGTTGTTCTGTCAGTGTTTGGATTTTAAGCTGAAAATATTTTAGCGTTCTTGACTAATTTTGAGAGTGGCAAAAGTCAGTCAAATCTAACAAATAATAAATAACAGTACAAAAATTAGTTTTCGCCAAACCATACCCAAAATATTAAAACCTTTAATAACCTGCTCAACTGTTTGGTTAAGTACATTTAGATTCACTAATTCTCATTGAAAAACTTCTGCATCTTGACTGAACCTGTTTATAATATTACCCAGAGGCAGCAGATATACGCTAAAGAGTAATGGACCAATGATAGGGCTCTCCTGGTGATTTGCAGCCTAAATCATTTATCACTGCCAGACCCACAACTTTTTGGATAATAAGTAATCCAGTGGGACATTCCTCGTTCTGATCAGACGCTAGCGATGACCATTCTGCCAACCCAAGCGGTGCAGAGGGAAACTTTAATCTCTCCTACACAGATAATTTTCCCATATCAATTTCATTATCTAAATATCTAAATATTTAATATCTAAGTTTTTCCAGGAGGTTGGATTCAGGCATGGTAGGCACATTGTGGGGTTGTCGCCGTCATCGCCTTTTGTAATGAATATCCACCTTTTCTTCATTCTCTGTCTTTCCTGTCTGAAAGGAGGCCAATATGATTTGAAGGGGGACTGCCGTTCGTGGATATGGTTTGTTTTTGCTGTGGTGTTTTTTTTAAACATTTAAAATCTGGAAACTGACTTGGGAGTTTGCAGTTCCATGCCCCCCAAAACACATGACAAGGGACTAAATATTTAAGATCTCAAGAATCAAGATTTTTTATTGTCATACACACAATAGGAACATAGTTCCTCAGCAATGAAATTCTTACTTTTCAGATTCTCTTCACACAAATAGAAAATAGGTTAGGAAAAAATAAAAATATATAAACTAAAGGTGTAAACGTATAAAATATATACATATGTTCAAAAGAACAAAGTGTATCCTCAGTCCGGCAGTTTAGCAGCAATTTTTGTATAGGTCCTGAGAAGATATGGATGTATTGAAAATATGAAGCTATGGATTTAGTTTAAATATGAAAATAGTGCATTGAACATGGTTCAAATGTGCAAATATACAGTTCACAGTGTTATTGGTTATTGGGTACAGAGTCATTCAGCAGCCTGATGCCTTATGAGTAGAAACTGTTTTTAAGTCTTGTTGCTCTGGCTTGGCCTGACTTGTCAAAAGTTACTGTTTTCTACAAATAGATAAACATGGTTTTAGTTAATTTGACACTGTTTTGTTGAGATTAACGATCAGACTACTTGGTTGGGTTTAGGAATAGGTCATGCTCCAGCAATATTTACAATAATATGTGTTAGAAGGCTGAGGTGCAGCTCGACATTAAGGCTAACTTCTGTAAATGTCGCTGGAAAAGGATGGAAATCCACAATTCACTGCTTCTTTCTTCTTTCTTTCAATTTAAATTGCTCAGAGTTAAGAAGCTGCTTAACCCTCACAGAGGATTATGTGTTGGAAAAGTGATAGTTGACAGTGAGAACACACACGTCTACAGGGTACATCTGATTCCATTTGAAGTGTTGCTGTCGTGCTCTGCTGTCGCCATGTAATCCTGACAGCATATTGAAAACCCCATCAACTGAAACCCAAAGGAAGGAACGAAGCTAACCAGATGAACTTCACACATCTCTCGCTCCAGTCAGCTCTCCTTTGGGACAGGATAAGAAGGAAATCTTTGCTTTATGGAACGAGAGTGTACTTTGTGACCTCTGCGTTTCATTTTTTTAATGCATCCAGCTTTGTTCTAACAAGCATCGAATAGTATTATGGGTTCACGTGTTATCGTGCTTCTGTCACGAGTTACTGGAAGATTTTGTCATCCCCTGGGTCCCACCTCTGGCAAGATTATTGTAAAAGCAGGTGTAAAATTTCCTAATCAACTAATAATTATATCCCCGAAGAAGTCAGGGATGTTATGGAATCATCATCGCCACAGAGCCGCGTCCGCCACTGCAGATCCTTTGTGTTAAAGCAAAACACTCAAAAATCATATCAGTGATCATTTTCAAATTTGAACTCAAATAGATATTAGTGCAAGAAAGAACTGGAGTGTTTTAAGGAAAATTCAGTTATATATTTTATACACTAGGGTAAGAGTAAGTTTTCCTGACGACTCCAGGATGTATTTATCATATTTAACCCATATTTTAACGTTGGGGTATTTATGGGATCATATTCATCTCTTTGGCAGATCCTTCATGTTAATGCAATAACTCAAAAATCATATCATGCATCATTTTCCATTATATTTTCATTTTATTTTATGTTTTCCTTTTCTCAAGCCACAGTCAAATTCATTATATGATAAAAAAAATATCAGATTATGATTATATATATATTCATAATAATATATATATATATATTAATAATAATAAAATCAAAACTGGGATTAGCCATTGGGATGCTGTATTGAATGTAAACTGTGAAGTCACAATATGTTTAAATGAGTCACAATAAGTCTAATTGAAACATAAAGGATAATAGGAAATACAAAAATATCTTCAACGTTATGCCTCAGTTAGAACATCTCAAGTGAATCAATCAAATGCATTTTAGGAAATGGGTTGATACGAGATTTTTTGTATTAAAAAATCTTAAAAAGAAGCTGGGCTAATTCTATATTCGGAGTTATTTGGCAAGTTGTGAATTGATTGCAAAGGGGTAAGTTATAAGGTAACATGTCTTATGATGTGCCACATGGTTGCCCCTCCAGAAGGGTCAACTGTTGAGAAATACATCATTTCCACTTTTTGGCAAAAAAGGACAGAAATATTTTCCACTGTGCAATGATTGAGATGGTGATATTGGGAGATGGACGATATTCCCAGAAGACTCCATCGGCAAGCTTTCGTAAGTGGAGTAGTCATACATTTTGCCAATACAACCGCAAAGTTTCAAACTCTTCAATCCTTTCAAATGCATTCTTTTTCTGAAAATTGAGTACTTTTTGGGTTTGCCCCTGTAAACTGGCATAGTGTGTGAGGGGTTCTTCTGTTTTTAACCTTACCATGGACAACAGCGAACATGTTTCTTAGTGTGAAAAATTTTGGTCAAGCGGCATGATAGTAACAACAAATTTATGCTGCTTAATGTTTCCAAGCATTTATACACGATTTCTTAGTAACATGTTGTCAACAGGATTTCAATGTCATTCAGTCAATAATAAATTAAATAAAGTATAAGATTAAATAAAGAATTACATAATGCGTTTTCAACCCAAACTTTAGGAAAACGTATGACACCGTTTGGGCAGTACCGACTCATTTTAGCTTGTTTGTTTGTGTTTTTTTAGTACAAGTTATTGAGCTTAATGAAGTTTTGTTTTGGAAAGGGACGAGGACTGAGGAAGAGCTGAAGGAATCTGAAACGGAACACATTTTGAATCTTTTTTAAAATTCTGATAATGTTGAGAGGTCATATTTAGAAAATTTGGCGGACTTTAAAAAAACATATATCGGCATCAATGACAAAATATTGTTATATGAATATTATAGTAATATGTTTGATACATGATTTAATATGTCAATTAGGGGGAGGGTCTTAATAAAATAGTTTAATATATTTATAGCATATATCTTTTTGTTTCTCAATTCAAGACATATTCCAAATATGCAATCGATATACTCTATATGTATCTATTTTATTTGATTAGTAATTTATGTTAATGTCAATATTGTTTTTTGTACTTTTAATATCATAATAGTTCTACTTAAATGATTGTACTTTATGTGAGAAGATATCTAAAAGTATTATAGTTATTTTTTGAAAGTCATGATCATGTTAGAGGTCACTGTTCTGCTGGTGACCAACACACACTCCATGAGCCAGTTGTTTAGGTTTGGATATGGACTGGGTGACAGCAGTTGTGGACTTCTTGTGTAGTGTGACCCCTGACTAAGGAGAAGTAGATGGAGTGGATGCTGACCGGATGACAGGGCTTCTCTTTCAAAGCATGAGGTACACATGCTTTGAAAAAAGGTACAGTACACATTTTCAAATAAATTTGTAATGAAGACATCATACGTAAGTTTTTATTTCATGTTTGTTTTTGAAAGTTTTCAACAACAGTAATTGTTAAATATCATTTGCCATTTATGGTTGAACTGTTCCTTTAAGTATTGAAATTCTCAGTTACTTTGAAGCTTTGGTAAAAACATGAAATAAATGCATAGCAGTGTCATTTACTGTACTGAGTCCTGTGGATGGTTCTCAAAGCACTGGAGCAGCATTCCGAGACTCTCTGAGAGCTCTTTTCATGTCTTTCTCATTTATTTGATCTGCAAGCATACAATCCATATTGTTGCCTTTTACAATTCAGCAGATAAATAACTGTTGATATTTAATAATAGCTGCAATATTAAACCCATCTCTGAATGATATAGTATGACATCGAAAGCTATAGAACTAAAACACCATTTCGAAATGCTCATACTGGTGGGTATTGGTCAGATAATAATCATCTAATGTTATTACTCTTCAATCTTCCCTTCCACTCTGTGTTGTGAAAGCTGTTATTCAGCCTGAAATATTCATGTTCAAGTCAATACAGTCTTTCTCCACATTCATGAAAAGCTTATTTCTATTGTTGAAGCTTAAACTTAATTCCTCCCTGTCATGTCAATCCTAACGCGTTCTTTGTCAGACTGTCAAGATGTGGTCTCAACTCTGCAACAGCTGCATTCTAATTAAACTGAAGGCCATATATGCAGTAATTTTAAACACTTGGGTGTGCTTGTTCTTTTTGAGCTAGAGGAATACGCTGTAGATGAAGTACAGCAAAGTGTACAACCATGCCAAAATGAATTTGAAAACATATTCTACAGCACTTCATTGAAATTTTCTAGAGCGCATCACCGAAATATTCTATAGTACTTCATTGAAATATTGTAGAGCGTAGCATAAAAATATTCTATAGTACTTGATAAAAATATTTTGTAGTACTTGATAGAAATAGTCTATAGTACTTCATAGAAATATTCTTTAGTTCTTCATAGAAATATTGTAGAGCGCATCATGGAAATCCAGCATGTAAAATGAAGGATGAGTAAACATAATAGGCTTATCATAATTATAACAAATAAGTTCTAAAACATGATCTAAATTGTTTTTTGTTATTATGTCTAATACAAGTAAACCACCAGCAAGTGTCATTTGCACCTTCGAAGACTTCTGGGGATTAGATTTTCCTTTGTACCCCTCAAAATGAGGGACGTGTGGTAAGGGGCCTCACCTGTCATCAAAAACAAACAAATTATAAAAAAATAAAATATATATTTGTATTTATTATCCACTTATATGTTCTATAAATGTACTGTCCAATCATTTCATTAACTTTTTTATAATTAGTAAGTACCTCTGCCTCACGGAAGGGGGGGTGCCGAGCCCACAGGTTTGTGCCTGATCTGCTGTTGCTCTTTCTTCTACGCAGAGACAAAATCAGAGTCATGTCCACTGGGATTTTGTCTATATTTTATAATTTTTTTTCGTATAGAATTTAAAAAATGCATTTTTAAATAAACAAACATTTAAGAGGAATAATGATAAGCTTTCATTTTAACAGAAAATACCACATTTAACATTTTTTTCTAATTTATAAAGTCTTTATTTTTCAAGAAATTGGGGCAACTTGCAATGGAAAATTAAGCATTCCAAATATGTACCTTACCTTTGTGTGTGAAAAGAGTTCCGATATGAGATATGAACCACAATCAGTTGTCAATGTGCAAGCTGGCAATTAAATGGGGAGTTTAAGCTCCTCTATTGGCGTCACATACTGTATTTATAATCTGGCTGTGAAAGGGTCAGTGCCACCCTGCCACCAACCTTACCGCACATCACTGCTCAAAGTGTTGTAAAATGATGTATTTGGCTTAAGAAAGCCCTTTACAGTTTAGATATACATATAAAATTGTGGTAATAAAAACTGCACAATGCACATCTAGTTTTTAAACCGTGTTGAAATTTAAAATTCATGCTCAGGAAACAAACCTTACCCTCTTATTATTTTTGGAATTTGTAATGACCAAATAATACATTTGTTATAATTACTGTAATACATGTACAATTTATCAAAGACATTTGAATTAAAAAAAATGTTACCATAGTAACACACAAACATAGTGATTCATTCATTTTTGTAACTGCTTAGCTAGTTCAGGGTCTGGAGCATATCCCAGCTTACATTGGGTAAGATGTGAGGTACGCCCAGGACTAGCCTCCAGTTCATCACTGGGACAGAGCAGAGTGACAGACAACCACTCATGCTGAAATTCACACTAGCTGGCAATTCGGAGTCCCTGGTTCACCTTATACTGCATCTTTTTGAGCTGTTGGAGGAAACTGGAGAATCCGGAGAGAACACACGCAAACATGGGTAAGACATGAAAAAGCAAACTCCATAAATCCATTTTTGAACTATAACAATCAACTTTACTTACTAATGGCTTGTTGATCCATTTATGCTAATGTTAAGATGGATATGGAAGGTTTTTTTTGTTCAAAATCTATCTACATTTGGTTAGGTTTCATTCTATTTGTATACATTTTTGGTAGGCTAATGGATCTTTATGAAATGGTGTAATTTGTGAGGACAGGAAGATGAGTAAACAAGCAGGTATCAGTGACACTAATAACATTCAATGAAATTTCCTTGGAAGTATCGTTCGTTATTTCCTACGGGGTTGCCATTGGAATAAACTACAATATAAAATTCATATATGAAGAGAGAAGAAAGAGGAAGGATGGAGAATTTTATGTATTAATAAATACTTTGTCTTCGGTATACTCTGTGAACAAGAAAATCATGGATTGGCATCTTTATAACTCAATATATGATGATCATTTAAAGATATGGAAGTGTAAGTTTTTATTTAGATCAGGCTTTCTTGTTTTGGGCAATGTTTAAAAATGTGCCTGTCTTCTAGAACTGCAACGAACGACAGCTGATTGGTAATCAGTACGGATGTGTGTGATCCAATAAACCAATTACTTTGAAAGATGGATTTACATTTGATTTTACTTTTTAAAGAAATAATTACCTCAATGTCAGTGCAGAGATGCAGCAGATACTTACAAAGCGATTTGTGGTCATTAAGGGACAGTAAAGGAGTGGATGGACTTCCCGCATCATTCAGTTGCAAGTAACTCTTTTGCATTCCACAACTTCTAAGCTCACCATTTAAACAGAATTAGAGCAGGCTAATGCTATGGACACATCTATTAGTGTGTTATTGATGCAGATATGAAGCAAGACGCCATTGTGTGCATTTTGGAGTCTAGTTGCCTCAGCCTTCAAAACGAATCCAACTGCGACTAACAGCTTTTGATTTTCTACTTATGAACTAGGGTGCATAATGGGCATTTTATTACAGCAATGACTATGAGTGCTCTTAATAGCCACCAGCGATGGAACAGCTGATTGAGGTTGGACTGCTATGGGCTTAAACTTTACCATGGCAGCCACATCCATCATGCTGACATTGACAATTTACCAAAAAATAATGCTTCTCTAATCATTCCTATGATAGCAAGCTTAGTTGTAAATTGTAGCAATTTAGCCAAAAGCAAAGTAAACACTGTTTTTATAAGTTTTGTTACCTGAAACCGCTTTTGTGGCTCGTTTTTCAGAGCCACAAAATGAAATGTTGTTGGTCACCCTTTGATCTCTAATTAAGGCTGGCACTGAACATAGGCAAAGAGATTCTAGTCAGTAATGTGAATAACGCTTGGTCAGTGATGACAGAGAGAGAGAAAGGCAATGTAACTTAATTGCGGGTCTATTACGAATGGACAGTAAGAATTAGAATGGTAATTTTGAAAAATGTGCAATGGGATGCAACCTTGGCTGTATCCTGCCAACGAACACAAATTGCCCTGAACTGCTTACATTGCAAGCTTAATTATATGCATATATATTTGTGCAATAAATTACACTATGCTTAATAGGTAAACTAAAAAATTTCCATTTCTGAGTCTACTGTAAGACAACAGAAAAGAAAAAAATCTAATAAATACAGCATCAATTTTGAAGACATGACCAGAAAGCATGGAACTATTAGGAAAATGACAATTATGATGACATCAGTGTTTCATATAATATACATAGATTCATATGTACATACATGTAGTATGGCTAGAAGTCCCTGAATATCCCACCGGCCAGTGGGAGTCATGATGAGGATGCAAGTAAATCAGCTATAGCCCGATACATCCAGAAATTAAGGTGGTGTGAAACCAACTCTGTAGTATAAATCACAACCAACCTATCGGCAAGTATGCCATCAGATACCGAGTTCCAATAGGAAGCTTTTTGAAGGTGGAGAAAGGTGCTACTAATTTCGAGAAAATTTTACACACAGCATGGAGTGTTCCATTAAAAGGGAAGGTGGTGGGAAAGATCAAGATCAAGGGTTTTATCTCCAACAGATGGAGAAACTGGATAACAGCCAGAAATGTAACCAGTGGATGGAAAAGGCAAGCCAGGAAACCAGCACCAGACTGATGGACACAGCGTCTACCAGAGCAGACAGGAGCCAAGGATGTTGTGCAAGGATGCTCTGAGATAGTCCAGCACACAGTGATAGGATATCCCAACCAAGTGTTCGGGATAGTGTTCAGGAACGTCTGCACAGTCCGATCTGCTAGTCCTAAGCTTCTCAGGGAATTATTACTTATTCTTTTCACTCAGAATTTGCTTTAGGTTGTTAATTTTTGGTTTTATCACCTGAGGGAGCAACTTTCTTATGAGAGTTTGTGTACTATTTTTTTCATTAGGTGGACACATGAAGGTTTAGCTCGTAGACCTAGTCTTGTGATATGGGTCTGTGTTTGTAAATCTTATAGCATAAATGTTTTGTTTGAACTGTATATTTTTGGTTAATCAGAATCAGCATAGAACTGGAACTTACTGTTATGTTGTACATTTTAGCTCATTATATCCCCTACTACGGAATCACCATCGCCGCCACATCCGTGTCGGCTGCCACAGATCCTTTGCGTCAACACCGTAGCTCAAAAACTATTGCATGGATCATTTTCGAATTATATACTTACGTAGACCTTAATGCGAGGAAGAACTGGATTGATTTTGGAAAAGTCAGTTGTATGTATCCAACACTTGGTGGAGATTTATCTTCAAAGATTTTCAGACATAATTTCTCAACCGTTGGTCCGATATACTCCAAATTTCAGGCAAATTTATGGAACCAATGATATCTATCTTGTATACATCATGTTTTACCTTAATAGTTTAGCAAATTGGGCGCGAATGAGTTGACTTGAGTAATATATCTTATAAATATAATATTTCACTCATTAGTGGAAGGCTTTTTCATGGCTTTTTCTCTACATAAATCGAAAACTGTGTCACGGATTATAAACCTCAGTGTGAGGAAAACCTGGATTGATTTTGGGAGAAACTGATTTTATATTTCTGACGGTATAGGGGGAACTTTATTGGCAAAATTTTTGGGCCATAAATTCTCAACGATTGATCCAACTGCATCCAAATTTATTGCATATGAATCGACTCCAGAGAAGCTTTCTCATATACATCATATTTACTACATGTATTAATCTAATAGTTTATATTTTACTCACCTTGAGTGTTTGTATAATGAAGGAGATTGGGGACTTTTCAGTGATATACCCTGGCTTTTGGGGACAGCGGCATAGGTCTAGAATTGATGTGGTTTTAAGAGAGTAAACGTTACTTCCTTCCCTCGGCTGTTCCCTTTAAGGGTCGCCACAGCAGATCTTCTGTTTTAATCTTGCCCTGTCCTCTTTGACCACATCTGTAGTGCTCTTTCTAGGCATGAAACAAAACTGCTGATGACAAATAGTCAAATCTTCTCTTAAGATAGTTTCCACTGCTCTTTCCCTGATCTTCATTGTGTGGCTCCTCAGCTTTAGCACATCAACCTTTTTCTTGAAAATAAGCGCTAGTACGCTTTTCCTCCATTCTTTAGGCATCCTCTCATTCTCCAAGATAGTGTTGAACAATCTAATTATAAACTCCATCAGAACCAACCGCCTCAACCTTTTGTCTTCCTCTTCAAAGCTGCTCTCACTTCATCCTTACTAATCCTTTGATCTTCCTTTGTTTACAATTCTCGCATTCTCTAACCTCCTCTCTCATTTTCTTCATAATTCTTCCAAAGTACTTCTTCCATCTTGCCTTCAAAATCTCTTTACTTGTAAGAACATTTCCATCTCTATCCTTAATCACCCTGACATGCAGAATATCATTCCCATCTCGATCCATTTGCCTTGCCAAATGGTAGGTCCTTCTCTCCTCCTGGTGTCCAATCCATCACGCAACTCGTCAGAAGCATCTCATTTAGCCTTTGCTAAAGGCAATAGATGTATGACCTTTCGCAGCCCTCCTTCTTCAACTTCCACCATTGGGTCCTCTGCTCTACCTTTGCTCTAATCCTCTTTTGTATCACCAGAGTCATCCTACATACTACCATTCTGTGTTGTCTAGCTATTTTCTCCCCTGTCGCCACCTTGCAGTCTCCAATCTCTTTCAGATTGCGTATTTTGCAGATGATGCAGTTTACCTGTCTGCTCCTTCCTCCGCTCTTATGTCGCTCTCTGCTCCTCCTCTTGAAATATGTTTTCACCACAGCCATTTCCATCCTTTATAGCAAAATCCACCAATATCTGTCCTTCCACCTCATCGTTAACAACTCACTTACTTGTTGTTGGGGAGTTTTCAGTTACAGTCAATTTTGTGATTACCAACCTGACATGCATAGACCAGTAACTAACTGCTCAGAAAATCTATGTCAATGCAAAGACGTGAATTCATGGCAGGTAACCTGAATGGCGTTGCGTGAATAACAGGAGTAAAGCAGGTTTCACATTATTTGTGTCAGTCAATTAATCAAGACATTTGCATAAAGCTGTGACATGAAAGTCTATCAGTATTGAAATTCCTTATACATCACACATGCGGACATTTGTAGGAAATGGCTTACAATCTGCATTCCCAAAGCAGATCATCTGTCTGCATCTTACATTGGTCTTGGTTTATTACCTAGAAATGTTTGAAAGACACATGATGTGAATCATCCCCGGAAACATTTCAGAGAGTAGAGCAATGCATTTGGTGTGAATAGGCGTCACAAGTCTAAATAATGACAAAATTTGTAAACTACATGAGGCAAACAGTTATCCTGTATTATCAAAAACCCCAACAATCTAGTTCCACATAGTAGTTGTTCTCAACCTTGCACTCACTGAGAGCCAATGTTATTGATTCATGATTATTCATATAATATTAACGTCAAAACTCTGGGACTCCAAATATGTTGAACTCAGATCATGTCACAGAAACTAACCAGAAAATCAACATGAAAGTCAAAATGAGCCAAAGGCTTAGCCAAATAATAAATGTTTACAGTTATTATGTAATAGAGCATGGTTTGTTGAGACCTACAAGGTGCTACGCCTATGTGACAACAGGAAGCAGAATTTACAGCAGGCTGTCTGTGTCCATGAAAGTGTGTGACAAAATGTTGGTGTACAATATATGTGTGCTATATGTAGTAGAGGACTGACTGTATGATCAATACTTCACACCCAAGCACCCACTCGCACAATAAACACACAGACACACAAGCTCAATGTATATGCAAACGTGGCAGTCTCCTTTTTTCCTACCATTTTATCCCTTTTTTCTCCTCTTCCTCTGATCCATCTCTCTGTCAGACAAACTGATTCTATCTCATTCACACTCCAGAAACTCACACCAGAAAGAGGCTCTTGTCACTGATGATGTCTCTTTGAATGAATACCAAAGAACAAAACATCAACCAACAATTGAGGCTCCTCTTGAGCTCAGATTATAGGTCTGCGACCCCGTAGTAGAGCTGGACTATTTTAACACAGAAAGCTGAAATGAGTCCTCAACAAACGCGATGCTGAGTGTCAGGGAGACCTTTGCAAGAAGAGTTTTTCTAAACCTAGAATCAAAACACCAGTGAGCTTTTTATTTATATTGTCCCGCAGACTCCTGAGAGGAGATGAGGGAGTGAATCTTCCCTGACTTTTCCCTCTACATATATTGTAGTTCATTGTGTTATAGTTTCTCTGATGTGACCAAACAAATGATAAGCATGGATGACATGTCACATAAAGAGAAAGGTTGTTAAGTACATGGTTATTACATACATTTTAATAAAAAAAAAAAAACTACCTACAGTAACGTAGCTGCAGACCGAAACATTACAATTACATTAAGTAAATAATTATTGTCACCCTTTAAGAATATGAGTAAAATTTAGTATTAACTGTTTATAACCATGATCTTTAATTCAAATTATTCATACAAATCTAACCCTTAACTAAAAAAAAAACCCTTATTTTCTTAACTTTTAAAACAAATATTTTCCTCTAAAACCCAATTATTGGCCCCCATGGAAAAACTTTTATTGTGTTATCTCTGAACCATTCTTGGGTTGATGTCGAGGTTTGTTTCAGATTGTAAATCCATGGCCCACTTCAACTTTCATCTAATATCTGCAAGTATTTGAGTCAGTGGAACCATCTCTTTTAACAAGAAGTCCAGAGCCTATGGAAGAAAAACAGCCCCATAGAATTAGATCCACCACCAGACAAACAGTGGGTATGAGGGACTTTTCTTTATGGCTTTCTTTCTTGCTACGCCACACCAATTGCCCACCATATTAATATTATTTATCAAGGTTTGGCTACGCAAAGCCCCTTGAGGCGTGGCAAAGCTAGCTGGCATCATTAGGCGCTCCTCTCCTAGAATAGGAGGTCAGAACTAAACTAATTAAGAATATTGATATGTGGATGGAAAATACTCAACGTACTTTGTGGAAGGAGGTCAACTCCTTCCACATTGCTAGTTGCCAGGACCCAAAGTACAATGAGGGTTGCTGGCGGACCCTTCCACCCACATTGATAGCACCCTTTACACTGCCAATGTCTCAGATTCTATACCTCAGTCTCCTGAATGATCTCTGGCAGTGGAACAAAACAGAGATCCAATCTCAAATGTGAAATCATAAATCAATTAACAATCATGAGAAAACCGAAATGCGTCCAAAAACACGTCTTGACATCTACAGGGTTAGTTACAAATACTGTGGAAGGGAGATAAAGCAGGGTATAGTCCTTAGAAGTGATAAAATATGTGTTATCAACAGATATATGAATACTGGCAGTGACATTGATGCCCTGATCTGGAGAAAAGGACCATTCAAATGTTAGGCGCCGCCATTGAAAAGACGTGGTCCCCCCCAAGTCCTATTTTGTTTCCAGGCACAACTAAAGGACAGGCAATAAGGATGGGGATGAGGAAGCAGACTGTCTGACCGATATTCATTTCAAGAACCTAAACACAATCAGAATAGGTACCCAGCTTGTGTGGTAATAAATATTATCTAACCATACAGTATTATTCAATATACATTTGTATAATATTTAATAGCTTTTAGCCTTTATTACTGAAATTATGTCAACTTTTTTGTTACCAAATCTTTCTCCCTCTCAATAGAGGCACATATGATTCATGAATATTTGTGGTCAGAGTGTTCAAATTCAGGCCGCTGGAGTTAATCTGTATAGTCGTATCAGACTGTAATTACTCTTAGTCTAGCCCAGAGAGGTTAATTCTTTTAACAAATTAGATATTTAAGGACAGCATGTAGCACAATTATACCTTTAACTCAACCAATAATGTATTGCTGTCTGGCAAAGCAATATTTAGCCACTGTTTAGGGTCAGTTATCCATTTTTGTGCGGGACGACATGAGGGGCATTACTGACTGAGCCCTCTAAATACATTCTATTATTGCCAAAAAATGTTCAAGCCACAATTATGGGACATGCTTGTAAATAAATGTCATAAATAACATAAAATGAACTGTACTTGGACAGCATTTAAAAGATTTCTGAAAAAAAAAAATCATAATCATGCAAGAATAAAGTCATTAATGTACAATAATATATTTATAATTTTCTGATACTTCTGCTATGTTCCTTCTACGGAAACAGCAGTATCCTCCACAATGTTTTCAACGTGCTCATAATAATGTGGTCTTGATGTATATGATGAAAAGTATTTCCAAACATATAACAAAGTATAAAGTGTTCTCCATAATTATTGGTCCCCTTAAAAAATAGTAAAAGTCAAGAAATGTCTTCATTGTTAATACCCATGATATTTAATTCAAATTATTTACAAAAATCAAACATTTTATTCATGTTACAAAATAAAGAAAAAAAAACATTCTTAACATAAAATGTTTTTCTCTTCTCTTTGTGTGTGCCACAACCTAGGAAATTATTTAAAAAAGGTAACAGAGCACTAATTAAAAAGTTGTAGAGCTACACAAATCTGGCAATGGATACAAGAAAATCTCTCAACATTTGAAAATGTCAGTTTCAACTGTTATGTCAATAATTAAAAAGTTTAAAGAGAATAGAGACTTAGAGACTTAAAAATAGACCAAACTGACCCCAGTCACTGTGAAGAGAATGGTTCGACTAACAGTCTCTCCAAATATAACCGCTAGAAAATGGCATAAGTTAGCTTGATCTTGGGGTCAGAAAGTCTCCTTAACCACCATCACAGGGCACAATCACGACAAGATGTTTGGGAAGGTAGGGTTTATACATTTATAAAAATAAAAGCATTGGTATGGTTTGAGATCATTCTATCATGTATTATATCCAGGTCAAATGCTTTAATTTAAGTATCTCTAGCATAGAATAATATATGAAATGCTACATAATTCATATTTATGATTTTCTCTTAATTTAAAAGCAGATCAAACCCATTGTTTGTACAAAACCATACATGAATATTAATTTTTACTTATGTTCAGTGGTTTAAAAAAATGTCTTAGATAAGGATCCTAGTTGATTTCTATTGTTAATATTAGCAGATCTTGTTTCAGAAAAAAAAGAGACTGAACTTTAACAGATTATTGCTTCCTCTGATCTGACCAGGCGCTGAACTTGCACACTCTGATAGATAAGATGGGAGGAAATTACACATTATGATCCGATGAAGAATGAGACGGAAAAGCGGAAAAAGTATCACAGACGTTCTGATATCTCAATTACCTGCTGCGCTTCCCCATGTCCAAAATCTGATCAAAGGATCCCTCTATACTGGAAGGAACCTGCTCACAAACCATAAGGAGGCAAACCAACTTAACCAACCAAAATGTTGACTTTATAATTGACATGACGTGCCACATGACTGATAGAAAACCGATCAGCGATGTCAACTTCCAGATGTTTTTTTTTTTTTTGTTTGTTGATTGGTGCGTTCGCGATCATGCCCTTGGTGGCCGCACATAGCATAATCTGCCACTGTCGGTACTGTGAACGCAGGTTCCCAGACATTGTGTGGCCTCTGTCTTGCACTCTGCCACAATAGTATCTGTAAAGAAATAACTGCGTTGGCCATTATTTTGCTTTAATGTCATCATATTGCTTCATAGTTGTTGCTACGTAGTTGGGTTAAAGTTATCAAAGCGCTAGCAATGCTAGTTATTAATACGAAAAATAAAACGTCTTTTCGTAGGTAAGATTCCTGACAACCCTCAAACGCCGCAACAGCACATCTTTGAAGACCCCTTTACCCTTGCAAAGTGATGAGCAAATACTCACATAGCGAGAAAAGGGTTGTTCTCCTCCATTGTCGTTGACTAGGAAACTGGTAAGCAAACAGCTAGCCCTTCCGTATAAAATAAGTGCTAGTGCTTCAGGGTAAATAGGAAAATTGATGTAATGACGCTCCAGCCTTGAACCTGCACCTGGTTCTATTTTGGTAGGAGTGAGGCTTGAGGGAGGTCTCCACAACTTAATGTTGAAGTTCTAGAGGTATTAACAGGTGGGATAAGGTCCAGCATTTACAAACACTGCTGGGTTATATGATGTCTCCATTTTTAGTGTTTAAGCAGGTAAGGACTTTTATTGTGGTTGCTGTATTGTTATTGAAAATGTATTTTTTGCTGCGTATTCTCTGGTTTGCATTTTTTTCAAATCATTCTATGAATAAACTTTTATTCTACTTGTGTTCTTTCTTTATACTATTTTCCCACTGGAATTAACCAAGGCCTTCTGTGTCTGCATCATATTGCCAAAGCATCACTGTGTTTCCTGGCAGATGTTGTATCGTGCATCTTGCTACCAATGTCAATTATAGGGTCAGCATCCGTTAGCCAACAGGAAGTTGCTGACCATCACAAAACTGCCTGCTGTCAAGTGGCGAAAGGCCACCAAGCTTTATTAAACATTTCATTAGAGTAAACTGATTGCTGGGGAGCGATAGAGATGAAAACATGGTTTTACTGATGGTTAACAGAATTGTACATTTATCCTATAAAAAAAGTCTAGCTAATGGCCCATGTTTTTCAAGTCATACTTTTTTATTTAATCTGAGGTTCATGAACATGGAAAAGCCCCAGCTTACAACAAGCATTGTCAAGAAATGTTAATTAGCATACTATTAATGTATTATTACAACTGTAACAAAGAAAAATTCATTTTTATTGTTATTATGTTTATCAATTCTTTCCCTTGATTTAGATTAGTAACCATAACTGTGTCTATCTGCACTGTTTATATACGATGTCCAAACATAGTTCATTCATGAATCAACCAGTTCCGGCTCCCTAGGACGAGCCGGAACGATTTCTGAGGATTGTGATATCTGATATATCCTCTGCTATCACCAGCAGATATGTAAAAGTGCAAAAAAATGGATGAAAGCATGTCTGGAATTTTTAATGTATAATGTGAAGTGGTGGTGGTGGTTTTGGAGGTAAATGGCAAACGATTCTGGACTATTTTCAAAGAAGGATTTCACTTATATTAAATCATTTTATATAATATTAAATTATTACAAGCTGGGTGGCGTTTTGTCTCTGAAATCTTCGTGCTTCATGTGAAATCTCTCTCCTTTCCCACAGCCTTTTGTTGAAACCAACACGAGACTGAACTGCATTAAGCCTGACTGACATTAACACAGGCTAAAGTCATCAGCAGCATATGAATGTTTACACCTGTGATCAACCCAACAATTCTTGCTTTTCACATTTCATTCCTGCTCAATCACTGGTGACCCTATAATTAGCTCACTGATACGTAGTAGGACGTCTATAACGTCCTACTTTTGGTGAACTTTGGTTATTTCTAAGAATCAATTCCTTTAATTGCCTATCAGCACAATCAAAAAGCTCCCTATAAAAGTGATCATTATTGTGACTTCATTGTTTGGGGGAACCTCAGATTTATTCCAGAATGTAGCATGTAAAATGCTGTTGTAGTCTGATTCATCTGTGTTTCTGCTTTCACAGGTCTTCTGCTCAGGTATAACCTACATCAAATCCTGGGCAATGGATTTTCTCATTAAATTCTGTAAGAACTTACAACTGCATCCAGCCAAGAGTGCTTGTGTGTGTTTCTGAGAAAGACAGCGATTGACACAGCCAAGCTCATCCTGCGGCGATGGGATTCCATTCAATAACTGTTATTCCCGTCTCTCTTGCACTCTGCCGTTTAATAAGCCACAGAAAATGACGCTTACCCTTGAGGAGGCTTGGGAACTGATGTATAAATTGCTCTTTCCTTAGGGATGGGTTGGAGCAGTGTGCGTACGAGACAGCTGTCACCATTCTCTCACAAAGCTCTCTCTGTCTGCCTCTCGCTTTTCTTTATATTCTGTTCTATTACTCCTCGTTCCGTCGTTCTTTATTTATGTGAGAGTCTCAGGGGTTTGGATGGGCTTGTCAGCTCTTACAGGAGCATCTGGCTGCACTACAGTAAGACCCACCAAACTCACGTACACAGTCGGACCATCAGAGCAATAATAATAATAATAATCGATTAATTTATAACGCACTTTACATTTGGATCAAATCTCAAAGTGCTACAAGGTAAAAGCAGATAAAAGCATCAATAAAAATATAATAATAATTTTATAAAAATATGACCAAAAAGCAGCAACGTTAATTAAAAGTTATAGGTTCTGCTAAAAATGAAAGTTTTAAGTCCTTTTTTATATGTCTCAGTCGTCTGTGGAGCCCTCAGATGGTCAGGGAGGGGATTCCAAAAAAAAAAAAAAATGTTTCCGCAGTTCACGTATATAATGATGTGTAAACCAAAATTAACTCTTCATGAACTATAAGATGATCAAAAGTGAGCAGGTGTGCTACAAAATACACAACCAACATAAGTGCATTTAAGCACAAACGTCGACCACACAACACAAATGCTGTCGTTTGAAACGTTAGTCGTCAAGGCTTTCAAGGTCCTTCCCCTAATTACGAATTGGCCTCATCTGCAGCCACTCTCCACAGCAGATAGAGAAGAGGGAAGAAAGAGGAAACCTGAAGGGAAAATATACACAAAATACACACACAAGCGACTAGGGTAGTCTCAAAAGTTAATATCAGGTAGTTGTTTCATAGCACAGCCTCCCTCTGCACGCTGACGCTGAAGTTTTCCTGTATTACAAGCTCACTGGCCTGCAGACATCACTCTGAATCACAAACAGCTCTTTTTTTCAAGCAGTAATTTCTCTTCCCAAGACACAAAAGAATTTAGTGAACATTCTTTGCAGAAGTGTACTTTAGTAGGACATAATGACAATCTTCACTGAAGGATAAACAAAAAGTAATCCATAAGAAATACAAATCACAAGCAAATTAAGAAATATCTATCATCAGTTAGACAAAATAATACTTGCAAATTTGGAACATACTGCAAAATATGTCAGCATGTGTAGGTTGCACATGCTGACACAATGAGCAGCATGTGCAACCTACAATATAATCATTGTACAATGAGTACAATGAGCTATGTCAGCTGCCATGGGGTACTCCTTGAATTACTTTTTTTTTTTTTAAATGGCAGGATTGATTATTTTTCGTGTTTAGGAAAGAATTCAAAATAAAATGTTGAACATGAAGTGCTTCATTAAACCCCATTTCATCAAAACCCATCTCTTTCATAAGTCTGAAATTCGAATAGACAGCATGCATAAATAAAAGGACAACGGTTTTATTTAAAATTTATTAGTAGTTGATCTTCAAAAACTAGAGCTATAGTCCTAAAGTTTTATGTCTTTTTTAAATACATTTTTTTAAAAACAATATAGCTGTGATCGGGTTGAACTAGTAAACCCGCTTTACTCTTTTTGATTAATCTTTGTTGACAATTAAGAAAAGAAAAACAAGGAAAGAAGTTCTTCCTAGACTTGAATTGAAATGTTTAGAGGATCTCACAAGAAAACTTTAAAGCACTCCTCTTTAGAATATTTATCTTCCATTAGAAAATGGGAAAAATAGCATGAGCCTTTTGGACATACCCTGGTCTAAACCAGGAGAAATATTTTACTGCTTTTTCGATAATACTTTTTTATCATTTGTATTATATATGTTGCTCTTTTGGGGCCAACACTCAAGGTTAATTTTGTGCCTGCACCTTCACTAGGCCACACCTGTGTATGCAGGAGGGATCTTCTCATTGATTACCACAGGAACACATCTACTTGTCCCTCATAGTGTCAAAATATGGGGATGCAGGGATGATGCAGACAACCTAAAATATAGTTAACTGTGGCAAGTTTTGTATAAAGCACTATAGGACTGGAGTGTGTAATTAGATATTAGCAATCTTCTTAATATTTAGTTTTTCTTCATCAGAGATATATATATCAGTGCTAATAGTGGGAACATCATTATCAGAACTAGACAACAGATAAATGGTAGGAGGTGATCTGGTCTCATGATTCACATTTTCTTTTACATCATGTGTATTGAATGTGCAATTCTTGTTTGTGGAAGAGATGGCACCAGGGTGCTCTATGGAAAAGAAGCTTGCCATGGGAGGCATCGTGAGGATGATGTGTTCCTGAGATCTCAATCCAATTTGTGGGATGTGCTGGACAAACATGTCCTATCCATTGTTGCCCCACGTCACAACCTAGAGTACTTAAGAGGTTATGCTAGCACATCTTTGTACCAGATAGTACAGAACACTGTCAGGTCTTGAGGTCTTGCCTCAACAGGTGTGAGCTGTTTTGGCAGCAAAAGTAGGACCTACACAATATTAGGCAGGGAGTTATAAATGTAAGGTTGGTCTTTCGATATGAAGCATTTTGACCTTTTTTAAAAAAAAGTTTTACCCATTAAAATCAAAATCAGACAATCCCACTAACTGCTCAAGCCAAGGTAGTAGACAAGACGGCAATGTTCCAAGAGGGTTGGCAGTACCTTTAAGCAGGAGACTGGGGTTAGCTTTCCATGGAAAGTCAAACATCCCCAATCCTTTTTTAAATCTAGCCAGAACTGCTCTCACTACCATCTTAGAAACTGTTCACTTCACACCTGTTGTTACTCTTCTGTCGCAGGTAACTCCAGGTAATCTTCCTCATCCACTCCATCCGGCCTGCACTTGCTTCTTCAGAACTTTTTCACTTCCTATTGAACTTTCTCCCTTCCTATTGCGTGCAACAATTGTTGGATTTAAACTCCTATACTTTCCTCATCTGTTGTCCTTTTCCTCATATACTGTATATCCTGTACCACTGTACCACATAACATCTGTAGTGCTCTTTCTTGGCATGAAACCATGCTGCTGCTCAAGAATTGTCACCACTTTTCATGACCTAGTTTCCATCACTCTTTTCCAGATTTTCATTGTGTGGTTATTCAGCATTTTGCCAGTGTAGTTTCTACAGCTCTGAATAGCATGCTTGTACTAGATGCCACTAACTAATGCACATTTCTTTGTGCTGTAGCAGGTATGAAGAAAATCACTTTTTCTTTTCTTCTGTCTTAGCGATGTTCTGCTCAATTTGTAAAAGCTTATATAGAATAAATAAAGTTTAAGTAATTATATGTATATAGCGAAGATATCTTTGTGTTTAAATATAACCAGGTACAGTTGGAAGATACAAGTAAAAGATATGATGATATCTGGAACAATACAAATAAAGGTTATGTAAAGCAATGACAAACAGTGTTATCCATTGATGTGAGAATATGTTGGATATGTTGGACCAATGAGGTTGAAGGATTTAGGTTTTGCACTTTGATGATAATCATGACGTACAGGTAGGTAAAACTAACAGCAAGCAGGTCTACTGCTTTGTCTGTGAATATTTCCTAATTACATATTAAATAGTTGATTTCGGTGAGTGTATTTTAATGGCAGTGAGTTAAATAGTTTATCGATTCAAATTGTGCTGTCTTTTCAAACGTGATAAACAATACATCCTAATATGAGAAGAATGTCCTCCGATAAAACCAATAGCAAATAATCTGGAGCAGGATGCTTATAAGAGCTTTGTTTGTAATAATGTGACAACTTTTCAGAATTTTTTTATGCACAATTTTGTTAATTCCCTCAAAAGTCAGTTTTGTATCCTAATAACAATGAGCGAGTGGTGGATTCATAAGCCCACTGATTGGCTGCGTGCTTTAACGGTTAAATAAATTTGCCAGATGACTAGGTAACTAGATGACTGAATGCGTGCACTGAACACTATGCAGACTGAGAGTGCCGTAAACCAAGGAAAAAAGTCTTTCCTCTGGAGACAAATTAATACATTTCCTCATTCAAGATTACCATTTTCAAGCCAAATTGCTCTGAATGAGTATTTAATTATCACAAGCATTAAAGCATATTTGATTCTGACTAGGATTTGAGTTGTATAAGTATAAATAAGTTAATTATCAAACATGCTGAGTAATGTATATTTTGGGTGGTTAATTAGTTGGTTAGTGATTTTTTTCCTCCCAATTGTATTCATTTGGTTTGACCAGCTATCTGATATACCCATGCAGTCTTTCTTTGTCAGGTCAGTTGTTTTTTGTTATATCATTTGCACTTAGTGAGTAACATTATGTTAATTAATTTGCTCTCAATTTATTGTTTTGGGAAAGCCTGAGTTTAGGAGGTTTATTTGACCTCCTTTATGGGCCCAGAACTATATTGCAGATTTTTGTGAATTTTCTCTATTTTTGTTTAATAATAAAAACCTTTATTTCAAAACTGGTACAAGGAGTCACACCAGTTCAGTCCCTAACAAGGACTTGATGAGATCAGTCACTTTCGGCAAGAATGTCTTCTGTCTTGGAAGATCAGGATCATTAGGCAGTAAGTGAACATTTTGACCTTTTGAAGATAATGTGGTGGGGCCAAAGAAATGGGCCAGCAAAAAACGGGATCCAATCCACAGAGATGCTACTGTAGATAAATTGCGGCAAAGAGTGATGGTAGTGATGATTGAAAGGTGGCAGAGTGCATGACAGCAAAGCAAAAACCTACAAAACAGAACTCATGAAAGAGTGATCTGTGCTAATCAATTAGAAGATCCCTCCTGCATACACAGGTTTGGCCTAGTATGGGTGTAGACACACAATTAACCGCAAGTGTTGGCCCCAAAACATAAACATATATAATACAAATGATGAAAAAGTATTAACCAAAAAGCAGTAAAATGTTTTTCCTGGTTTAGACCGCATGTCCAAAAGGCTTATGCTTTCTCTTCCCTGTTCTTATGGGAGATAAATATTCTAGGTTGGTCATGTTATTGGTTTATGGGACTTTATAAAATGTATAGCTTATGTATACAATTATAATAAATAAAATTATCATAATGATAATGAAATATTACAGTTAATGTAAAATAAAAACAAAGAGAGCAGATCTTTTTTTTTTTTTAAATAGAGGATTCTTAAACTGTGGATCTTTCTGCAAGTATCTTCATAACAATGAATAATTGCATGACCTTCAGTTTTTGTTGAATCCATTGCAAATATAATGATCCCTAACAGCGTTTAATTGCTGTTATTTTCTTGCATCTTGCAAGAAATCATTGGAATTTATTATTTAATTACAGTATTGTAGTTTCTTGGTTTGCGATCATGCTCTCTGTCATCATTTAGATTCCTGCAGGAGCTTCACAAAGTTGAATGACCTGACCACCTGAAAGACTCATGAGACACCAAACAGAAGTCTTCAGTATTATTTGTACTCATAGGGTAAACATGGCACAGCATATTGATCACAACATTCTTTTTTTGTGGGTTGTGATGTTTATAAAAAATTATAAATCAAATTAATTAAAAATAATTGCAAAAAAAAAAAAAAAAGGAGGTAGCCATCCAACAGGTCATTCTTAGGGAAGCATTTTATCCAACAGATATCTGTCCACATGTCCTTTAACATATAAATTTCACTTTCTGATCGCTCTTGCAGCCAACAAAGCTCTTTGTGAATGGGAACATTGAACATTTTACACCATATCCCATTCTAACGTTCGCAGTCTCAAACTGCTCTGCAGATGAGAGACATAAATCATCAACCCTACATTACACTTTTACTTTTGAGTTCTATCAATGCGACGGCACATTCACACTAAATTTCGAATAGCACATGACTTGGCGAAATACAAGAGGCAGGAATGGCAGTGAGATCTCCACTGGGGCCACAAAGGAAATCACTAAGGACCCACCCACCATGTTACAGATACTGCACTTTTCATTCAGTCATCACCAGCGAGGAAAGCGAAGATGTTTTCTGCAGCTGAAGCTGTTGCAAAACGCTTTTATTGTGTGGAAATGCGTCCCTCTTCACTAAATGCCGGTCCTGTGCACAATATGTAAGAAATAAGAGGGTCAGTACTCTTTGACAAAAAAAAATGTTTTCCACACCTCTTGAGGGGGTTTACAGGATAAGTGCAGAAAAGTTTCTTTACGACAGTATACTATGGTGGCCGTCAGGAGAAAACCCGCTGCAAATTTATTTGTGGTTTTTGCAGCGCGGTCTCAAAATTCCGTGCATGTGCTGTCAAATTGATAAGATGTTCTCTTAATTTGCTTGTGTTTTTTTATTTGCATGTGTTTTCCTAAGCTGCAGCACATTTTCCAATGTGTAACTGCATTACGTACAGTGTCAATGGGGCACAGCTATGCACTTGAACCTTGTGATGTTTTGCATCTAAGTTTGATTCCTTTGGAAATCAGCCCTTTGATAATAACTGAGCAGCGTTTAGATTGAAGAATAGATTTTGGATGTCCAGAGACCCCGTATTAGTTTATTGAATGTCTGACAATAGCACTTTCTTAAAAGTATAATCATTCAAATTTGTGTGGAGTAAGCCAGAACTCATAATTCACAGTCATCTCTGGTGGTTTGTTTAGCAGTAATGTAGGTCTGCATGGACTCCCTCTCCTGGGCTGAGAGAGAGTATAGCCTACCCTTTGGTGGTGAGGTTCCTGGCAGGAGGTCAATGCAGTAATCATACGTCCGGTGAGGTGGCAACGAGTCGGCTCTAGTCTTGCTGAATACCTCTTACAGGTCCCAGTAACGAGGGGATCTTATGCAGGCTAGGGTCAGTTGGCTCTGGAGATGGGGTGACTGCGGCCCCGACCATCCTGGCTGGGAGGTTCTCAGTCATGGTGACCTGAGAAGGGGGCTGACAGAGCTGGGAGATAGATGGTCTACAGCTGGATATTAAGCAGTTCCTACCCCAAGAGATTATCCCTCCAGTACTCCAATCAATGGGGCGTTTATATTTCTTGGTAATCCGAAAATGAAGGCATGAGTAGGAGAGTCAATGAGGTGGAAACAGATGTCTTCTCTGTGATTACCTGCTACCAAAAGATGGAGTGGTTGCGTGCAATGAGTTAGCCGGTATAAGAACCGACCATCAAGAGCACTGGCCTCCAGAGGCTTGGGTAGAGTGGATACCTTGAGAACCAGTCTTTTTGCTAAACTCCAGTCCATGAAGCTCTCGTCGGCTCCAGAATCCACTAAAGCCTGATATGAAAAAGTCTGGGCGGACACAATTATCTGAACCAGAGTTAACGATCGTGACAATTCAGAAGATATATTCCGACTCACCTGAGACGTCTCTTCATCCTTGGAGACCCTTGTCCTTCAATGGGCAGCAGGCTAAGAAGTGATCCAGTTGAGCACAGTGAAGGCAGAGTCCCTCCAGAAGATGGTGATGTCTCTCTTCCAGGGACAATCTGGCACAGCTGACTTGCATGTACTCCCCCTGAGAATTCAGAGGGTGGAGGTGAGTACCGAGGCTGCAGAGCTCTGGAAGCGAGCTGCAAGGAAGAACCCGATCTGAGTCGTTCTCTCTCCCTCCGTCTTTTGTGAAGCCGGTTATCGATCCGTGTGACCATGGCGATAACAGAGTCCAAGTCAGTGGGAAGATCCAAGGGGGTGATCAAATCTTTGATTGTGTCCGAGAGTCCTGAAATGAAAGTGTTGCGGAGAGCTGCAGAGTTCCATCCACTGTCCGCTGCTAGGGTACGGAACTCAATGGTGTAGTCGGTAACCCGGCAACCTCCCTGTCTCAACCTCCCTGTCTCTTTCGGTAGGAAATGAGTGTGCTTGTAGCTCATCATGAAGGCTACATTGAGTCAAAAAGTCCCGGCAGTTACCAGAGCTTCCCGAGAACCGTTCAGACTTGGCCAGGTTAAGACTGGAGGCATAGTAGGATCTTAGCGCTGGAGTAGAATCAGACCGTTGAGGAGAAGGTGCAGCAGCGGCCGGAGAGGAGAGAAACTGGGTATCCAAGCTACTCACCAGCTGCTGGAACTTGGTGCTGAGGTGAGTGACCTGGGTTTCGATGGAGGTTTGAAAGGTCTGTCCGTTAAATCCCTCACTCCTCTGTACACCACAGACATCTTTACCTCATGCTGGTTGATGCGCTCGCCCTGAGCGTGGAGAGCAGCATGCAGTGGGCTGGAGTCGGCTTGATCCATTATGGCCAGATTGAAATGTCAAGCTGGCACCACAATTAGGATCCAAAAGCATGACTTCCACAACGTCTGGTGAATCAACTCTTTACTATGTAAAGGCAGGCAAACAATTACCAAGGGGGCAGGAAAAATACAAGGTTTGGTTCACGTGCAGAGGTCAGAACCGTAAATCACAAGGAACACAAAGAATCACGTTGGAAAGGTTGGCACAAGGGAATAACACAATCTGGCACAGGTGGAGAGGAGAGCACAGCTAAAATACGCTGAGAGGCAGGGTTTTAACAAGATGCAGGTTTTGACAATCAGAGTGGAGAAGCAATCAGTAAACAATGTGAAAACTAAACAATTAATTACAAAGCATGACAGAAAGTCATTCTTGTTTTCAGTGAATATTGAACTACGCCAAGGTTGTCCCTTGTCTCCGATTCTGTTTTTGATATTCATGGAGTTGATGTGAGGATGGTATCAGGTTTGGGGAGCTTAGTATTGCATCTCTGCTGTTTGCAGATGATGTGATCCTGTTGGTTTCACAAGTCCGTGACCTCCAGTATGCACTGGATCGGTTTGCAGCTGAGTGTGAAGCGGCAAGCATGAGAGTCAGCACCTCCAAATCTGAGGTCATGGTTCTCTGCAGAGAATCAGTGGGCTGTCAGTTTAGAATTACCTTGGCAGTTTAGAGAATGATTGTGGTAATACAGAAATAATTATGATGTTGGCAAAAACAGTGTTTATGTCACAGTCACTAGCTGACAACAGATTTAGTCTCTTTAAAGCCTCAGATTTTCAGTTTTATGCTGGTGCTTTTGATGCTGAGTATGGAATGTAGTTCTTTAAAGCAGCAGAGTCATGCAGCTCCCCTGATAAATAGCTTGAAATTATTGTAATCACACTGATCATTTCATTTTTTTTTTTAAATTTCAGGTGATCCTTAGCAGAATAATCAAGAGTGGTATGGTATCTCTTCAGTTAAACTTACTTAGTTACTGCATACTCTGTAAAGTGTCGTTGGGTATCTTGAAAAGCACTATATAAGTATAAGGTATCATAATTATTATTATTATTATTATTAGATGCACTCATGGGTTTGTCATAGAGAGTTTGTACAATCTCCTTAAACTGCTGATAAACTCGTCAATGATCATCTGTGACACACACTTGTCAAAACACATGGTACCTGAAACAAATATAAATTGGACTGACGATTCCTATGATGCTTTATAATGCTATGCTGAAATATTTCCTACACCAATTGAAGGAATAAATGGATGTGGGAAGTCACATTAAAGAGTATGAAATTACTTTGTCATTGCTACACACAATACAATAACACGAGCTGTTTACATTCTAATCATAATTAATGACTGAATAAACAGACTTTATAGCCGCCGTCCATTAATAAAACACAAATGCCTCCAGATATTGAGCTGCAGAAAGGGGATGAGTTTCAAATGCTACAAGACTTTCAGTTACTGCAAGTAATCAGGGATTTCCCATTTTCTGTAGCCCAATGTTTACTGTTTGTTATCACAATTAATTTGCTGAGTGATTGAGACTATTAATCTAATGGGGGAAATTAGAAGCGCCACGAGCAATGCATCCTCTGTCTTTAGTACAGCACATACACACATTGAAAAACAGAGTCATCTCAAACATTTCTTGAATTTTTATCTTATTTTTATGTTTCGCCTGACATGTTTTTTTTTATATATCCCATATCCGATTGCAATATCATTTATTTATAACTAGCATGTAATACTAATGGAATGTCGACCAAATATTATTACTGACTAAAAGGAGAGAATATTTTATGTATATTTAATGTGTCTACACTGGTTTCCTGCCAGTTTTTGCTTTGATTGTAAAAAAAAATTTATTAGTTTAGGAGGCACTGCATCACAGCAGATTAAATATCGGAAATGTTTCTTGTTTTCGATCCAGGACGGTCATCTGGATCTTCTTTCAGCTATTTCTTGGAGAAGAACTAAAACATTTGCTTTTACTGCTGTCAGCCGTTTAGCTCCAAACAGATGCAGCAGCCTTCCATAGTATCTTAGAGGATTGGAAAACCTCTATGTCTTTAAAAATAAATCAATTTTTGAATTTATACTTTTTTACATAAGATTTTATTGTTACATTATTTATTCTGCTTTATATGCTACGTTTAACATATTTTACAATAACAGTCACTTACTATGTGTGATATCACATCTCTTTTCTCTTCATTAATAGTTTTGTTGGTTCTTTTTATCGATTTTTAACTACCAATCATTTATACTTGAAATTCAGAGACTTTAAATGTAAATTGGTCTCTAAATCATTTTGAACATTTTTTTTGGTTAGATTACATTTAGAAAGTTTCCATATTTGTTGTTGATTATTGTGGAATCATCGTGTTCGCCGTCGCGGCTGCAGATCATTTGTTTTAACATGACAACCCAAAAGGTTTGCTTTGGAATGATTTTGCTAAATGTCAGTTGTATATTTCTGCCACTACAGGGAGCTTTATCTCAAAGTTTCGGGCTACAATTTCTCAACCGTGGTCTCATTTATTGATTTGGTGCGTATGAATTGCCAAAAGAGATCTATATTGTATTCATCATGGCATCCTCCAATAGTTCATATTTCAGTCAATAGGGGAATCATTTTACGAAACATTTTTAACTGGACATAACTTCCTAACCATTCGTTCAGTGTACTCCAAATTTGGTGCGATGAATCAACTAGTGGAGATCGATGTTGCATTCACCATATTTTACTCAGTAAAGGGAGCTCTTTTTTACAAAAATACGTGTATCATGTTGTTTCAGATGTCTCAGCTCCTGCATCTATTCGTGAACACTGCAGTCCCGCAAAGCCCCTTTCAAGCCATCAAAGGAAAGGAACACATTAAAGCCCTAAGCAGGTAGTACAAAGAACTGAATGGATATCAAAGGCTGTACCTGATGTTTTTTTGACAGGCAAGGACTGGATATTAGCTGCAGGCGAGGGGGCAGTGATTTGGCCACTACTGCTTACCAATTGACAAGAGAGCCAAAGTGGAAAGTGGTGTGCCGCCAGATGACCTCTCCAGATGACCTGGTCAAGGCTACATCTTATTTTAAATTATTGTAACACAGCGTCTCTGTCAAATCCGAACATGAATGATTTTTATTTTTTAATTTATACTAAACAAATTTCTGAAACTCCCAAAGATTGTGTTGTTACACTTCAGTTGATCCATGTATATTTCTTGGATTTATTGAAAGTATTGTCTCTGAAAATATAGTAATACATTATATCCACCTCCATCAGTTAATAGTTATATATGGATTTTGCTACCCATTTACACATTTTGGTGGCTTTTGGATGACACAATTTACTACACGATCACTCAGCAGAAAACAATAGAAGAAGAGGAAAAAATCAATCAAAACAGTCGAGCTCCAGTAGTGAGCTTCACTTCTTGGACCCCTCAATAAAATTATAAATTTTTTAGATTTATTTCCTTCAAAACCTTCACTGTAAAACAGTCTCTATAGTCAAAACAAGCTCATGTGCAGGATGTATATTTAGTATGCTATGGCCTAAAAGCTTCCACCATTTCTTTAACCTCTGTTCTTCATTATACATTACAGTCGTCTTCAGCATTTTTATAAATTGGTCTCCTCAACAAATAAACAGTGTCTCATTGTAATGAGGCATGAAATATATTCTTCTAAAGGCTTTATGTGTTGCTCTTCAACATTTTATGAATATAGAGGTGGAGGCCTTATTCAAAGGAATTATGATTTATTTAATCCCACTAATCAATTGATGCCCTTTTTTCTTATCAGATCTGCATATATGAATATTGCATTCTGCATTTTATAGAAAAGAAAATATGGCAATGTCTACTATCCACATCTGCAAAGCAAACATGAGCATGAGGCAGATGAATAAAGTAGTATGTCTTTGGATCCTAAAGACCCTTTTTGCCCAGTTGATGTTGAAGGAAGATGATGAGAACCAGCCAGATCAGTTTTTGAGGATAATAACAAGAAAACGCAACACAACCCTAGGGACTTAAAGACTACTCATCTAGGGCATTCAGGGTCTGGTTGTCCGTGCATTTAGTGAAAAGGTTTATTGGCTGTCTTGCTAAAGGTAGGAGAACGATGAACTTGTCAGTGCTTGTCTCTGCTTACTCAGCCCTGGCTCCGCTGGCTTTCTTTTTACAGCATTCAGCTGCATTAGGCGGTACTCCACCGACAGTTTATTTATCAGACATTTAAGAACGTAGACAAATAACTTCACATGAGTTTTGAGGGTCCATTCCTCTAGAAAGCACTACGAAACCACTTGATGCATCCAGTCAGTTCCCCTATCTTTCTGTAAGTCCTAGTCCCAGTCATTTCCCTCTTAATCAATCTCAGTTGGCTTCCAACCAAGTACACCAACCCTGCTTTACTGACAGCTTCTCAAATTATTATAGGAGATGGTGTGCCATGACAATTGCACTATCACGTTCCTGTTACTCATGGCACAGATGCTTTGGCAGGATGTTTTAACCATCATGTTCTATGCAAGTAGATGAAATGGTCTTACACCTACAAAGAAGACTGGTACAAGAACTTGTACTAATTAGGGGTGTTTTTTGTTCAGTAGAGCAGTAGTTCCACGATCAAAAGGTTGAGCGTTCAATCCCAGCCATTGATACTACATGTTGTAGAATCCTTGAGCAAGACCCTGCTCCCACTGCTAATTCTCAGGGGCAGCCCACTGCTCCCTGAGGAATGGGTCGAATGCAGAGAATATTAATTTAATTATTTAGCTTTATCTTTAAACTTATCTCTTGTAATCCTAAACTCAACTGAAGGGAGCCCTTGTCTCAACCTACCATATTTCCACTGGGTTTCTTATCTTCCTGCCAACCATTTGAGATTCTATTTGTGTCCTCTTTACTACTTTATCATTACAAGGTGGCCCCTCACTAGAAGATTATATAATAGTGCCACCTACTTCTTCATGAGCCAGTTCATGATATTTGTTTGACATTATGGATGTATTGTGTTTCAATTACTTTTTCTTTGCACATTTACTTATATTTTGGTTAACTGAGCTCGACATCGGGCTGGAAGTCTGTTTCACTTATCACTTGGTTCATCATGTAGCTGTTCTCACTTGATAATGGTGAATTTAAGGGTCATGATTGTAACAAACAAAAAGGCTTTTAAGAAAGAAATGTTGTTGGACTCTTTGTATTATGTCTACTTATCTTGGATAATGATATTTGAATTCACTATAGACCTACATCTTGTATTTACTGTTCATTCACTCTGTACATCTCTGGACTTTATCATCCCATGTCTCAATAATGCCCAGCTCAAGTAGGCATTAGTCATGTCTAGTCCCCATTTTCCATTTTTCGTGACCAATACAGATCTGAGAGTATAAGCTGTTATAAAACCACTCTTGAAAGCAGCAGACAGAAATCATTTTAATTGTCTCCTTTCAGAGATATTGAGAATTGTAAAGATGTCTTCTTTCACTCATCCATATAAACCTGCTTTTTCACTTATGTTTTGTCTTATCTTTATGAGTAAATGGTACAATAAAATGTGAATATTTCAAGAGCAGAAAACAACTTTAAGTGGGAATCAGAAATATATGCCTTGTCAAAAACAACTTGCCCATCTCGCTCCGAGCTGTAGCTGTCTCTTTAGCTTCAGCCTGAAATACCTGCTTTTCTTACTCTGTTTCTCAGCCTGTCCTCCCTCCACACCTTAATTAGAGCTTAACTGCACTTCACTCACACACAGAAACACTCATACTATAAATAAATGATACTGCTGTAACTATTCATGCTATTTTTCTATTTCTTATTAATTTACTCGGTCATAGTTTAACTTTTGTTTCAAGTAATTGAATAAATCTTTTTTAAGTGCTTATTCAATTTTCCAAAGCACACTAACATGTAATTACAACAAAGACAAACCGCTTAATAGTATTTTGGGTTGTGCATAATTTTACTTTTTGATTAAATTTAAGCAGGTAGAAATTTTCACACATGCACCAATGTACATGTGCATTTACAAATCCTTCATACAAATGCAGGCAAGTACCCATTTAAAGAAGCATGCAGACACAGACACACATATCCTGCACTTATACTCTTGCTCTCACTCTGGATATTTCAGTTCGTACTTTTTTTTTTTTAAGCAACTCATCTTTGACAAGTTATAATTATTAGCAGCTGCTCTGGCAATGTTAAAGGGAGAAACAAAAAGCAGGGGGAGGGGGAGCAATGTCAAAATGGAAAATATGAAGAAGCTTTAGGCAGAAACATACCATAATAATAAAGATCTCCTGTCAGCTTTTATACTTGACTATATCGTCTCCTCACTTATTATGTCTGATCTGAAATGTTGACTTTTGCTGCTTTTGTGCTTGCAGAGATATATTTCTGATCTCCTACTACCTCTCGTTGTTATTATGGTTTGTGTTGTAGACGAAAGGTGGAGTGTTTGGATTAAAATTACAGGTAACCTTCCTAAACCCTAAACCCTAGTCTCACCCCTACTCATAGACTACTAACAAAGAAGAACTATAATTCAATATTGATGTTTAGAATCAAGATGTGCTTGGCTTGTCTTAGTACGTATATCCGATTTGACTCTTGAATATGAACAGTCTGTTTCAATTTTATTTTAATTAAACAGCTATAAACAGCTTATATAATGATGTGTGGTAGATGCTATAGGGATACCTTGGTGCAATTATATCCCCAAAATGTCAGGGATGTTATGGAATCGTCATCACCGTTACTACCACCGCAGATCCTTTAGTTTAACGCGATGACTCAAAACCAACTTCATGGATCATTTTCAAATTTTGTACCTACATTGATCTTAGTGCGAGCAGGAACTGGAGTGATTTTGGGAAAGATTTGTTATATATTTCTAACATTAGGGGGGGGCATAGTTCATATTTTACTTACTAGGGGGAATTTAAAAAACATATGTATATGACTTGACAAGAGATTTATCTTTAGATATCATATTCACACTAAAGGTTCATATTTCATTCACTAGTGGGAGTGGGGCTCATTTCTTAAGCCTTGTTCTGATTTGTCCAAATTTGGTGCATACTTGTATTAGGTTTGGGCGGATCGATACCATAGGACTAGTTTCAGCTACTATTTTCTATGATTCCCCAGGTTACACATTTGTTAAGAGGTTAAAAATGTTCTGTCGTGCCTTAAGTGTCCTGCTTCTTTGCTGCAGTGCAACTGTCATCTCGTGTGCACAGCTCTCCCGTTGTTAACGTTCAACTTGCCTCCTGGCTCAAACAACATACGTTCTGACATGCAGTGATGGTTGAGCGAGAGAGGAGCGATATTTTGAGCTATTTCATGACTGTTAATGAAAATAGTGTGCTGTGCATAGTGTGATGTGTTTAAGAAGGTTTGTTGCCACAGTGGCAGCACCACAAACTTGTTTAAACACATAAAACACACGAGAAAGACAACGTGGAGCTGCAGCAGAGAAGGAAGGAGGATGAGCGAGGCTTCAGCATCCAGACTCCAGACACACACATAGTTTAGAGTTTACTGGCTGAATCATTGCAAACAGGCAGAAGTATCCAGTTACATCCATTAATTTAAATAATTTTACAAAACATAATAATATATATTAATTGGACTTAACTTCAAATTTAATCCGAGGTGTTCAATCATGGGGATTGCTTGAACATCTCAGGGGATTGGGTACTTTTCAGGGATATACCCTTGCTGTCAGGGACGACAGTGTAGGCCTATTTCATATTTGCAGACAATCGAAAAAACAGAAAAGCAACAGAGATGCCGTGTAGGAACATTTTTGCAAAAGGTGGAAATGTTGTGAAGCGTTCCCTTATATAATGGCAACATGTTCCAAAACTCAGTTTCTAATCGATGGATGGTCCGAACAGGTGTGGTTGAATTCTCTCCTTGACCATTAAACTGTATAATAATAATATTAATGGAACTCATTAAAGTATCTTATAGATATGTATCTATGAAAGATTATGGAATATGCCAAAATGTTTGGTCTGCACCTCACATTGATTTGCTGAAATTAATTTGCCTTGCTAGGTGAATTTGGAATCCATCCATGCTCTGTTGAAAATTCCTCATCGGAGACAATAACAGGTCACTGTAGTATTCTTGTCTCCACGATGATATTCTATGTCTCATGTCCTGGGTCAGAAAAACTCATTGGACTGTCCATTGTTTCAGTTCATTGTTATACAAATTTCATAGGCTTGGTAGCAGCTGCTTAGCAGAAGACGACTAAATACATTGCTAAGCAGCCAGGCATGAATAATGAATGCAGTTTTACGCAACAATTTTCATGAGGAGTACAATAAATTTGTGGTTATGAATGATTATACTGAGTTTATTTCTAGATGCTACTAAATAGTTTTTTAAAAAGCTCACGGTTTGAAAAATGAGGGGGGGGGGTTTATTTGACATAACTACGTATTAGTCAAAAGCGGGTGAAAATTACCCCTTGGAGGTTCTGGTGCGAATTTAGTTTCTGTCAGCCTTGGCGGATCATCAAACAGCACACCAAACTCCATAGGAACAAACATTACATTACCGAAATGTTTACTGTGGACAGTTTTTTTGTGGAACAATTTTTTACAAGCGTAATAAAATGTTGAGAGGCTATGAGAAAATGACGATAATCGTATGACTTTTTATGATTGAAACATGTTTGACTACATGGAAGATGAAATCACCACTAGCTCATTTCCTTTAATGGCCAAGCAACTGCTGGTTCAGAATACTGAGACCCGTGATGACAACATTCACTTAACAACTTGAACAAGTATTACTTTTATGATTCATTCTCTGCCCAGTTTACAAAGCGGTGCCAAAACAGGCATTGAGGTATCCAAGCTGCAGGTACCTGTAGATAAGATACAGAACAAAGAGATTTAATGAAAATGCAGGTCTCAGTCATTTCCACCATGTATATTTAAAGATATGAAATTTGCAAAAAGATCATTAAAAGGCAGGCAGTTTTTCCTGAAAGATAAAATATACAGTTGACTTTTTTTTGCTATATTTATTGAAAATCAAGTGAGGACAAGGAGGACTTAATCTTAGTCTGCTCTGCACATTGCAACACGATGAGTCAGGGAACTGTGAGAGAATTGGTTGAGGAAGTCCGGCGCAATCCAAGCAGTTTGTCACAGGCGACTGAGTAGATGGGTTAGACTTAATTAATATTTTAATGGGAAATGTACCTTTGTGTGCTCCACTTTCAAGATGGATGAGGTCTGCATACCAAGAGTTCTGCTAAGGTGCACGTCTGAACTTGAAATACATTTTGTTGTTTTCATAATTTCACTACTTTGTAGATAAAAGTATGTCTTCAAGAGTTCCCAATAAAAGGAAATTGAAAGTGTGGTTGGGGAGATTAATGGCAAGAATGTTGCCATCGAGATGCAAACACAGAAGTGGGAGGAAAGTAGAACTAAAGCGATGATTCATCCCCAAAAAGCCGCCAATCCCCTGTGTTGTACAGGCAAATTAAAACTGTGACTCATTGATAATCTCAACAATACATATTGGACCAAAGGTTGGGAAGCTCTGTCAGAACAGAAATATGCATGATACATACTCTTACAGAGTAAATAATGAACTATTCGAGAAAAAAAAAAAATACATATATATATATACACAAGATTGATCTCTACGAGTCGATTCATATGCATCGATTTTGGACAAAATTCTGTTCAATGGTTAGTAAGTTATTTCTGAAAAAAGTGTTCTCTGTAAAAAGAAAAAACTCTCCTTAATAACAAAAATATGAACTTTTAGAGTAAAATATCATATATACAAGGTAGAGCTCCTCGATACAATTTATAAGTCAATCAATATGCAACAAACATTTGAGAAATTATAATCCAAAAAATTTTGGAGATAAAGCTTCCATAGTGGCGTAAATCTGGAACTGACCTTTCCCAAAATCCTGCCAGTTCTTCATCACACTGTGTTCTATTAAGGAAAAACATTTGAAAATGATCTGTGAAATAGTCTGAGTTATCATACTAATATGAAAGATTTGTGGCAGAAGCAGCAAACACAGCAGCCGCGAATGTGGCAGCTGGGCTGACAATCCATGATATTGCCAATGTTCTGGGTAAATAAAAATGAATAGATAGATTTATTATCAGGTTCTTGAAAACAGCATTTATTATTTATGAGATGTCAATAACTAGCGATTCACCAAATGTGTTCGAGGAACCTTATTTCTTCCGTTGTTTTGCGGAGTGTTGTTGGAGCAAAAAAAAAAATCTATTCTTCTTAGAATCTTATTTCAAAGCCTAACAGAGACACAAAGATGGCCTCATTTGTGTTGTAAGCACTTTGGAAAGCAATCAAGCTGGTTTCATCTCCAAAAGATGACATTAACAAATTAGCTATTTTACCTCAGAGGACTCACTTACCCACTTCAGCACAATTTACAATCAGACGCACGGGTTTTAGATGCATATTGGAACCTTAGTCATTTTAGACACATGATCTCCTTTGTGACAGATAGCTTTGTCTTAAAGCTGGCTTGTCTTTATTCTTAGTCACAGCGACTCAGGGTTTTGCTGTGACAAAAACTCGGACCAGTAGAAGCAAGTTCTTTGTCACGGATAACTGAGTAAACTGGGTGGTCTTAATGAATGTTTTAATTGAAGTATTACCTTTTGGAACTATTGGCTACTCACTTTTTCCACAGCTGTCTCCTTTATTATTTTCTTATTAAGATAGAAATAGCTACCCAACTTCTGCCACTTGTGAGGCCGAGGGTCTGTTGGGTGCACAAGACATGCATGCTTACACTCTTTAAGTAAAGTTGGAAAGACTTATTGGATGTGTTGATGCAAATGTATGGCATCGTTGATAAGACTGAAGGCCATTTTTCCCACATCTGAGTAAAAAAACAAGGGCACACTTAGTGCAAGTGAAAGCTGGTTCCTTAAAATAATACCTAGTCGCCATGGAGGCCATTTTTTTGTTTGTTCCTCATAATCCTGGTGAATTATGACATACTGGAGAGAACTAAATCTGGTGACTTTTGTCCGGTAACCTGAAAGGTCAGAGTAATAGTCGGTGGTGAATGGTTTCAGTTCACTGAGGTTTAGGAAAATGCATAAATAGTTATTATAGTTGCATCAGTTGAGACAGCACCTCAGCCAGTAATGAAAAGTCCAACATTAACTAATCATCGCCATACTGATGACTCCATTCAGCTTGATGTTCCCCAAGTCTTCAGAAACCATTAGATCCCAAATTGGGGTGGAGATGGTGATCCGGTAACCTCCTTGGGCCCGCCTGCCTTCTACCCAGTTTGTACCTGTGGGTACAAACTGTGTTGCCCTGTGGTGCTGAGGGTTTGTCCCGTGTGTTCTCACAGCTTGGGGAGCTGAATGGACTATCTGGCTTCTATTGGACTCTTCAGGGGGCCCTGTACACCTGGTTTTGCTGCATGATCCAGGGCTAACACACTGGTATTTACTACAGGCAGATCTTTAGAGCTGATTTGGGCCACCAGCGGCTAATGAGCCAGTGTTTGTTGTCTACATCCACGCTATGTGTTCGGTTCTCAGACAACTACATAGCATTTTAATTTTACTGCCTGTATTTCATCTTTGTTTATCTTGTTTTATGGTTATGTCACACATAATAGTAATACTAATAACCTTTACTTTAATATATCACATGTTACACAGAATATGCATATAGTACATATAGTTTCAGGGTTTTGCTCAAAGACCAACAGCATTTTGCGTCCTGGGCTGGGCTTGAACTCTGGTCTCCTGGTTAAGGGACAACTGCTCAACCAATTGAGATAAAGCCAACTCTTATTAATAATAATAATAATTATACATTTAATTTATAATGCACTTTGCATTTGGATCAAATCTCAAAGTGCTACAAAGCAAAAGCAGATAAAAGCATCAATAAAAAAATAAAATAATAACTATATAAAAGCCTTACCAAAAAGCAGCAATGTTAATTAAGGTTATAGGTTC